>VYYJ01001651.1:0-28358 GCA_021029165.1 Cyphoderus albinus | reverse complement strand
TGCTGGTTTATGTACATATTATTTTTGCCTCCTTTATCACACATCGCGGTTTTGAAGCCGAGTCATTATATGTATCAACAACTGTCTTATACCAATACTCTATGCTGGATTTCGTAACGAATCAATATCGATTTCACTTACACGTAACAAGTTCAAACATGATAGAAACTAAAAATAATTGCTGCTGACGTCACTCGTTTCTTTCGCCAACCGTCATTACGTTTTTCCGCAATAAAAAAACGTTTTTAATTACGATCCACACACACGGATCGAGTACACACCTCAAGGACGAGTTTTGTTTACATTCAAAACCACAAACTTGCGGTCAGCGCCTTTTAAACATCACCCAATTAAATAATTAACGGCTGATAAGAATCTTGCATACCCGTTTCTTTCCCTCTCCACTACTAGGGTAAATAATAACGAATTACCTTTCACTCATCCATACTTTACTTTTACTTGGCGTTTTAATTTTTTGCAAGGGAAAAGTACACTCACAAGGAAATTTAGGTACTCATTAAAATGTCTTTTCATGAGGAATTTGTTTATTTTGCATGGAATGTGGCGGTACCCTTAGTCCTCGTTTTTAATCTCATACACTTTTCACGCAAGTCTCCTTCGTCTTTCGGATACATAATGAGTCCATAAATTATATTCATATGCCAGATTCTGCAAGGGGGGTTAATTATAGGCCGGTCAGTGTCGGTAATTAAGAACAACGAACTTCTCCTTGTTACTCACAATGTTACTCGATTTTTCTTAAAAGTTCATCCTAGTCTAAAAAATGTCTAAAAAGCATTGAATAAGTTTGTGTTTTCTATGTTGAGTCAAAATTTTATGTTCATATAAAATTCATGGATTTGATAAATACATATGTGATTACAAATTCCAAAATGTTTTCATAATGGTGCTTAGTATGTAAATAAAGACATTTTGCTAAAACAAACAAGGCGTAGCAGAGCACAGGACGTTTTTGGATAAGTTTGGCAAATCAAGTGGTTAATGTTAATGTGTATGGATAAGAGAAAAATGGGGAAAGAAAGCGATGTCCTCACTCATCACATCACCAAAACGGAAAAGCAAGAAACGTTGAAATGGCACGAGAGTTTCCGCTTGTTGGTCGCATACATTACTACATTCCACGATCTACATCAGATTTGTTGTAGCATAACAAACCATCAAAAGTTTGCTCTGGCTTACTATTCAATTTACTTTGTGTACACAGCGATATCCACTGTGCATTCTTATGTTGTCCGTTTCAGGCGTTTGCAAGCATTTGGATGACCCCCTATTTACTTATTTGCTTGGTAGCAGAAAAAGAAAGTTGCTATTTTTGGACAATCATCACACAACCGTCATTCTTGTAACCATTGAGTTGTTTTTGTAACGGTGGACGGATATATGTGATGTGAATTCATGGTACTTCATCGCTGCGAAATGGATTTTCATTTCAGTCTTACTTTTCCTTCTTGTTTAAAAAGTGGTACTTTTTCTCTTTTCACTAAAACATCATTACACCCGGCTAAGGCTAAATCTACAAACCTAAATGAATTGGGGGACAAAAAGTGGGAACAACGCTGCATTAACGGTCTATTTATGTGTCCCTTTTTGTATTTCGAACTTTCTAGCCAGCAACCCTGAACCAATGCTCAATGTATACATATTATAACTAAATGTTTGGAAGTTGGTGAGTCCACTTCCACCATCCAGTTATGTGGCAAAAAGCACACATGGCTTAGAACATATATAAGACCAGTCAAGCTATGACTTTGCATTCCAGTACGCTTCCAGATTCCACGGGAACAGCATGGCTGGAGGAATTGGGTTTGTTCATCCACCGAAAAACTTTGTTCACCTGACGTTCTTTCTCCTTTCTAGTCTTGCATATCTTCACCAATGGATCACTGTTGTGATGTGATGTGATTTATAAAATATCTGTCACATTTCTAGTAAATGTGAATTAATGGAAACTACAGCTTAATTCCGTTCGTGAAAATCTTGTCGGATTAAGTTTGTTGAGTGCATTGCATAGATTTTCAAACACAGATCACCAACTACCAGTCTATAAAAATACGAGCAGTAATCATGCTCATGTTAGTACATGTGCTTCGCGTGTGAACAAAAAACTAGTAAGAATGACGTGTTTTCACTGACATTTCACTATAATCTCCTGGAAAAAACTCAACCCAGTTTCTCCACTATCTAGTCGAACAAACTAATTTTCCTTATGAAAGGTTACCTCTCTTTTTGGAATCATCATATCTGGGACGACAGATGTTCGTGAAGTTTAAAGCAAGATCAAAATTTCACGTTTGATTAACCATACAAAGAAAAGGTGCTATCATCAATGAAAAGCTTTGTGCCACTTACACCATTGTTACTGCCAAATTTTGAATCCCCTATGAAAAGGAATTGTGGCTGTGAACCGAATTCAACAATCTTTAGATTATGGTAACCCAGTGTTGAGTCACATAACATCTGGGAGAAAGTTGGAAATTTACAAGTAAGGTTTGCTATTTGTTGACTCATTTTTACTTTTCTTGCATAATCACTTTTAATTGATTCACTATAAAGGATTATCTGCCCTCATAAAATCGAAAGTTGTAATTGAACGCTTTAGCAAATCCTTTCCTCATCATTAAAGTTGAATTTAGATATTGTAAAGTAAAAAGAGTACTGCAAATAAAAAGATTTTCTATCTTTTCTGGAGAAATTGTTAATATAATTGGCAATTTTTTTTACCAGTGACTAAGTTTTTGTTCTTCCGATGTGCTTTTAAAGTAATTAAAAAGTTGTTTGGTTTGTTACTGTCTGAGAACATCGGCCTTCACATGGCTTATTCCTGAATTATTTCTCTGATGATCATCCATACTTTCTCATGTGTCCCAAAAGCTATATTTTTGGTTATATCAGTAACAGTTTAATGACGTAGCAGTAAAAAGTTTCTCCTCTTTCGAAATAGGTAAAAAAAGGCTGATGTGACAGCAGATTTTTATATACGTGTACCGTGTACCATTTTCCACTTTACTGAGGGCTTACCACATATTTTTAATTAAATCAAATAGTATGTACCTAGGTATTTTATAAATGACAGTTCAATCCATCATTCAAGGTTCACTCATATTATGGGACAAGTAAACAATTTTTTATTCCATCTTTCGTTTTTATAATCATAATCAATAATATGGTCGGCTGCGACGATGTATTAGCCTATACAAATACATTTTTCATTACTCCACGATACTTATTGGCAAGGCGAGTGCACTGTGCAATGCAATAATAAAATTAAAATGAGTTGGTGGCTCCTTTATATTTAAAGTCTATTTGCGCAACACACTGTAAGAAATAAGTGGATAAGAATAAACATAAAATATAGCATAAACTCATAAGAATGAACGTAAACAAGTTAAAAGCTAAGAAAGAAGTCTTCCGGGAAAATGAATGCGTCTGATTTGATCGCAAGTTATAATATGCATATTTCATTCCGTTGTAATTGTCGATGTTTGTTTTTTGTCTAAAGCGGAGAGGATAAGAGGAAATTGGAGTATGTGAAATAATATTCGGTTTTTCGTCGTCTTTTATTTAAAGCATTAATATAACATAACAAACAATAAAGCCTAACTCTTGAAATGGTGACTTTGTATCATCTCCTTTTCTCTAAGACGAGAAGAGAATAGGGGATTAGAGTAAAATTGAAAAGGATCGAGTTATTATTTAAAGTATAGAAATGGATATTATTTCGTTTCACTCTCGCCTGGTCGAACTAGCAGGCTGCGCCTCCAGAAATCGACGACGATTTACATGCAAGCAATATGTACGAGTGTTGATAAAAATAGGGGTTTCTTTCCCTTGGACTTTTGCAGTTCATTTACATACGGACTGCCATCCTATGGATTACATTAGACAGGTGAAGTTATGTAAAATATATTTTCATGAAAATAACGTACGGCCGTCAATAAAGCGAATGAACTAAGACTATCTTGTGTAAGCTAGAATGTAGAAGTCCGTCGGCATGAGTCGCAGTTGCTATTTAAATTTCCAGTTCAGTTGGACACACGGAATACATAAAGAAAAAATGTGCGTTATAGAATATTCATTGCACTTTATGTGGTAGTAAAAATGTTTGTTATTTCTCCGGTGTTTGTGAAATGTGAACGTACAAGACTTTTCTGCTTAACTTTCTCTCGCTTTTCCCATCTCCATTACTTCTCGTATTAGTTACATTGTTAAGGCATAAAATTGCAAATGCACTGAAATTTACTACCTAACGCCGGAGAAAAGCTATATAAAATACCAGTGCCAGTGCAGTTTCCCATACTTTTGAAGTTTCTCCCTCAGGTATGTTAAATTGCTAATGAGCATGGAGCGGAACATTTGTCACTGTACGCAGATGTCAGCAAGTGATGTTCATTAGTCATCCCGCTTTACTATCACATATACTTTACTTAAACTATCGCACTGTATTATTAAATTATTGAATCACACATATCTGCAGACCTGCACCAAATAACCTAATAAACTAATTTTCACACTTATTCACTAAAACATTATACTAATTAACAATTGCAGTAGCAACTCAGATTGTATTGCTTTTAATACATTCAACGCGATCCGAATATCATTTCAAGGAATGCAAATTGAAAAGTTACATCACTTCACAGTGTATAATATATACATACATGTAGTTTGGATAGTTTCGATGTTCGGGTTTTATCTATAAATGGGGCATTACAAGATTGTTTAGAAACCCAGAAGTTAGTACTAAAACGAAAAATCATGGATTATTTGAAGACATTCCATGGCAGTGTTCGAAGAACGACAAAACACAGAAAATATTTCACAGATGCAAAAATAGGTTACGTAAGAAAAATTTAAAAACCGATATAAAAAATATGACAGCCATGAGCCAAATGTTTTGTATTCACCTGGGTATGGCCCTGGTAGGCAGTCAAAATAGATGTCACAACGTCAGAAAGACATGTCAAATGGAATATGATAATATTAGGCTGCAAGTGTAAAGTTAGGTGTCAAACGAGAAAACATTTTTTACCCTTTCGGCAAAATAGTGGTGACACTATTTAAAGATATCCATTTGATCATGAGTGAGTTGTTTTGTATTATTAAAGCAATTCTTATACATATGAGAAGGCGCTCAATACAAACTCACAGATGAGGGATCATTGGTGAAAAATATTGAAAAAAGTTGAGAAGTTGAATAATCCCAATTTAGTAGTTATTTGAACAATTCTCGCGTAAATTACTTACAATACAATGCAAACTACTTTTACCTTTACCTACCTGCTTTTGGCGATGGATAACTTCCGTCGAATACCCTACGTAATAATCCAATTCAATATATTCAATTTTGCTGCGATATTAATGAGATGAGACATTCCAGAAAATGCACACGCATGAATTATTATTGCTAAGTATACTAAAACTTTCATAATACATCGAGCCGTCACATCACAGCCTTTATCTATCCACAACTTGTAAGGAAAAAGTAACTAACAAGTAAAATCAAAATTACGCAAGCAGTAATTGAATCGACATCGAAAGAATGAATCGAAAACTGAAGGAGTAAATGTAATGAGCAATTCTTTCTTTTCAAAAGGTGAACATGCTATGTAAACAAAATGTGAAAGTAAATTTGTGTGTTGTGTGTTCAATGATTTGTTTGCTTAAGTTTGCTTGAGCTAAGCAAATTTTACTTTTACTCGTCATATTGGATATTAATATTGTAACGATTTTAGCACCACAACCTACATATAAAGGAACGGTATCAGATGGAAAGGCTACGCCACATGCAAGCTCAAAGTATTTTATCCATAACAAAGAAAAACTGTCAGAAGAATTCCTACGCATGTTAACATCTTAAAGCTTTTCTAAAATATTTCTTTCAGACAGTGTTTGATGTAGTTTGATAGTAAAGGTGACACTGCATGTTAAGTTTTATTTCTGTGGTGTACCCCAGAACCTAAAAAAGTAAACGGAGACAAAGACAGATGAAACGCAGGTTTAAACCTCTTCCACTTTTGAACAAGAGTTGAGATGTCTAGTAATAATAATGTTTCTTGTTTTCTTTGTTGATATCTTCGCTAAGTGTTAACCAGTGACACATTAAATTTGATAACAAAACTTTACATTGTTTGTCTACGCTTGAATAGGAGAATTATTTTGTATCTGTTGTAAACAATATCTGAAACTAACTAGTAAAACATCCATAAACTGAAATGCAAAACTGACTCGTGCAGCTCAGGTTTAGGAGGCTGAACGAATAAAATAATGGTAAAACTGTAAAAATAAGAAAAACTTTGGGCTGTAAGAACTGTTTGATAGCGATTTGCAATACATAAACCACAAATTGGAACAAATGCGTCTCTGCTTTTTCGAAAGTATGTATTTTATCATGCCGTTGTAATATTGGAACTTCCCTTTATTTCATGGCTGTATATTGACTGAACTTCTTTAACTACATACATAGAAGGAACTTGGTTTTGATTGCTTCGTTTGTAAAAGGTTTCAATTATATGCCTTGGGTGAATAGAAGTAGAGTGTTATTGGAAAAAGTGAAGTGATGATACACAACATTAACTATATTGTTCCGTGCGACGGCAGTACTGTGCGATATTGATACGGAAGCTAGAAACGCGAAACGGGAGACAAGATAGTGGATGATGATGACTATGCCAAGCGAAAGCAACAAGGACGATGATGATGAAAGAGGACATGAATTGTTGATGATAAACACTTCATTCATTCCTTTTTATGTTCTCCTGAGCGAGAAATATCAAAATAAATTTTACAGAAATAATTATTGTTTTCCCCAGCCGTTCGTAAAATGTCTTGTTTACTTCATACGACGAGAAGAGCTCTTTAAGAGAGTCTGTGAAATGTTTATGAGATGTACAAAGAGAGAACCAGTCACGCCACTCATCCTTTCGATGATTTTATGTATATCATTTAGGATCATTACAAAGCTGGTGCCTTGAGAATTAGATCCAGGCTGGCAGTGATTTCATTAGGTTAGCTTATTTTTCCAATCAAGTTTCCAAATTACTTTGCGATGCCACAGAAGGCCAAGAAAAGCGGAAGCCTTGTAACGGCAAAGAACGACAGCGTACAAAAGTTCTAATAAATAAGGCACCGCGTTACTGATGTATTATAATGTAATACGAGGTAAAAGCTTTATAACTGAATTGTCGTTCTCGTGTCATGTCGGAGAGTTATCCCAGATGAACCACAGCAACCCAGACTGTAATATTCACTGTATTGGAGTCAGATTGACTCGATACTTTATTATTTAATTATCTAGAGTACAGAGGAAGGATGTGGCCAATAAATTGCTTCCGTTATTCGCACTCATCCTTCCTCATAACATCGTCATTCGTTCACTCCGTAAATAAATCCATGTATAATATTGCCATCATTACCATTATTATTACATTAAGGATGACTCGTAAGTAGCCCCGGGCAGACAGTTATGATGATGAAAACTAGATTAAGACTTTCATGTTTCATTTCCACTTTCGCGGAACTTTCCGCTTTGTTCTTGACTTTGATGGCGATGTTGTTGAAGTCAATCAGTCAGGAGGCCGGCTGCAAGTTGTTTAGATAAACAAACCCAAAGGGTCGGTACTACATTTACCGTAATTAAAACACTCTTCTTTGTTTTCTTATATTGGGCAAAGGGAAAATTCCAATTAAAATCATTCCACAGTGACGTGGCACGTGGCTCATCGATTTAAGTTTGTCAATGCATTTACTAGATTATTCTTTCGGGATTTCATTTTTATTATCATTTGTTTCCACATTTTATCATACATTTCTACGAATAAAATAAAACGTCTACTTTCAAATTCTTGTCAGCTTCTAAATGTTAACAAAATCACACAGCTGGCACGGGCGCCTTTCATATTAAATAACAGGGAATATAAATATTAGATGCACTCTCAATAGGTTAATTGAGTTCTCTTAAAAATCAATGAAAAGACAGGGAAAAACGTGGAGCCAATCTTAAAATAAGAATTTTCCCTTAGAACTTTCTCGTAAACCATGAAATAGAGCACTATTCCATTACTGACCATGTCACTAATACCAACAGCTATCTGATTAATCCATGTGACAGTAACAACCCCAGTCGGATGATTTTTTCAGTGTATGCAAGTTGCAGTCACATTAGTGATAAGGTAATAGATAGAAACAAGAGAGCTGTTTGCTAATTTTTGTGGCGTTTTACTTTCTGAGTATGTAAACTTTTTACCTTGAAGTGACATGCGTTCCACTTTCACATTTGCATTTATTGAATGAATCGGTAAAATTTTGGAAAGCAGACAGTAGAATTTTCTTGTCAGGACATGCAGCTTTCTCATATTTGCAAATCTTGAAGTTAAGAAAATGAAATTACGAATAAATTATTCTTTACACCACCTTGAAAATGTAATCAGAAAGCGGTGACAGGTCAATTTCTATGATAGGGAAAGCACAAATGTGGAATGCAGGTACTGTCGAGTTATTTTGCCTAATCAAAATGAAAGTGCAGAGTTAGATTAGAGTTAGATAGGGCGAACGAAAAATTCAGTCATTTGGTTTATTGAAGACCGTGCTAAGTATAATAATACCTTTCCCATTGGTTGCGGAGTTTCGCACCTCTCGGGAAAATCTAATTATAACTCCAGCCATACTGGGTCGTTGATGTCTTAAAAATTAGATTCGATGAGTCTATTCAGTCTATGTGTCCCAATACAGTTTTCTCATTTTTGCAACTGCAAATGTACACACTACCAATGTTCAAGGAATGCTTCCGCGAGTTCTGTGTAGTTAATTTTCATATATGTAGGGACAGTTAGGTCCGTAGACCTGGAGGGCACACTCAAAACCCATAGCATGAACGTTGCGGTAACACGATGTAAAAATAATATTTAACTACCTACCTAGTATAGTGGACAAGCACTGTTTCATCCACGTCAAATTAAAACCCTTCACGTTGCGTGCAGTCTTCTTTCCCAAAAATACTTACCTCGTGTGATTTCCTGTGGCTGGTGAAAGGCAGTGTAATAATAACATTTCAATACCACAACCACATTATTTAGTACCCAACCAAACAAATGTGGAGACTATAGAACGCAACGTCTTGACGGCAATGAATTCATCTTCATTTTCAGTGAAGAATTTCCATTTTCGTGTTGAAATGGTGCCAAAACCAAACTTAATAAAAACCGTTAGTCTTTATGAACTATGAAGTCATATCACTACCATTACAGGGAGCTACTTGTGAAAACGTAAAAGTTTTAATCGAATTCTTTGCAGCAGTCTAGTTTCACCGGTCCCGCTTCTAAAATTATCATACCAAAGCGAATGCACTTCCGTACTTCATATGTACTTTATATTCATAAATGTAGAATGGACAGTGCCTCCAGTTGGATTTCTGAAAGCCATGTTTGGCTATATCAGTTCTGATTATGTGTTCGGAACAATTTTTGGTTGTTAATAAATTTATTATGTGTTAATTAAGGCATTAATTATTTACATTCATACACCACACCTTGCTACGCAGCTTACTTCGCTGGTGTTTATCATAAGAATAAAATTGTCTTACAATTTTCCTTATGTGAAGCCCTCATTTGTAACGAAAAGTCCATCAAGAACCTACAATATCACTTACTTTTATACGTTTTACATAAAACCAAACACTACTACAAAACAAAGGTCATCGTAGTCATACCATACTCTAAATTTTTCATTACCTTTCTGCCTTGACATAATGTACCATTTCCTACAACTTGTACTAACAAAGCCTAAATGGATTTAATATTATGATTAAATTCGACGTTAGAGTTCCAGATGGACGTCATACGTTTCTATTAATGTCAGCAAAAATCAACTCAGGAAAAACGACTCACATCCAGTGTGGTGCGGTGCGTGATATGACAGAAGGATGAAACTACATTACAACGAGAATCCCATTCAGGCTTCTTGTAAAAATGGATTTTCTAAGTAATAGCTCAAGATAATATTTTTATCCTTATGGTTAATCTGTTTTGACTTTCAAAACCGATGAATAAATAATGCACCCAATAAATTTAAGGAGTTGCAACCTTTCTTTTGAGGGCAATCATTTATGTAGTCTAAGATTCAGATTCAAACCTCCTCCGGAAGTTTTTTCTTTTTCCCAGTCACTTAAACATAACATGCAGAATGGAAAACAGAATGAAATCACTCTACTTTTAGTATGGCAAAATACCCTCAAATTCCCTAAACCAATGTTCTTTTAAAGTAATTACATTGTTATATTTGATATGATTGCATACTTATACCTCGCCACAGACACAATTTAGTGTAAGTAAAATGTTATACTCCCAAGCCTTTTTCGTGGCAGTTGATGGTAAATTCTCGTGAAACTTTTGACTATTCTATTGTGATCAAGTGAAGAGTGAAAATGAAAATGTAGAAGAGAACACTTGTTGGAGAAAGGAAGCAGTTTATGGCCAATAATGAGAAAGGGGAAAAGCATTCAACAAAAAATAACTAAATGTTTTCAAGTATCACTTTTTTAGTGTAAACAAATTAAACATGCTACCAAAATACTTTTATTACTTTGTTAGACTAATGACAAAAACGGATTTCACTCTCTAAAGGATCATAGACGAAACTAACAGCTTATTATTATATATTATTACAAAATATTCTTCATTCTTTCACCGTAATGATAAAAGAACAAACTGTTAAAAGTCCTGCGAAATAAACAAGTTACAAGTTTTTCTTTGTTCGCAATAAACTCCAAAATATCTTTTATTCTATTTAAATGTCTCATAGTGTCTCCATTTAGCCAAAGGAAAAAAAGCTCAACAAAAGAGAGAGAGAGACAAAAAGTGAGGAAGGAGACATAACATGATTTTCTCTGTATCGTAAAAATGAAAAATAACAAATTGGTTGAGAAAGTGCATTTATGTAAAGGACTTGAGCACATAAAAAACGAGAAGAAAGTGAAAAAGGTAAAAGGGGCACTTAAGCACGGAAGCTACTTGTTTGGACTTATACATAATATAATAATAATAGACTTCAGCTAATGTAACCCTTATACATAGGTAGTGGCAGGAATTCTGAAACTGAAATGTCCTTTTTTCCTTTCACTTCCTTATATCAATTGCAACAAAAAATCTCCACGTTGCCCATTACTAGTTATTTTTATTTCTTCCAGCTAAACACAATATCTACTCGAACATGTCGTGTCGTGTCATGCTACTGAGTATGTGATATTTCATTGCAGTTTTATCTTTCTTCATACAAAATAATGCTGACGTCGCTCTAGATTATGTCATCAGAAGAATGCTGTTTGGTGGTCTGATTCACATTTATTGTATGTGTCTATTCTATTTATTCTGCATGCAATCCAAGAATAGGAATATTATCAAACAAACCTCCTCAAATGTCCCAATCGCCCTGCACATCCTTAAGCTCCATATACATTTGTCTCATTGTCTTAATTTTTCGTTCTGCGAACAAGTGTTGCCTGCAGCACTTTAAAAATCTAGACTTTCTGCTTTTCTCATTTAAGTAACTGTAAATAGCACACTCAAAGTTATCATCTTACGTGAATGATACTTGAGTATTTCATTTCATCATATTTCATATGATCTGGTTAAGTTAAACTACTTTCTAAACCTAAATAAGCTTTCCATCGTATCTTCAACTTTTAATAACAATCTTACTTGCCTCTACTCCAGTCCCTTGGTTGTCTTGCTGTGACTGTGAGTACAGTAGAAATTGAAAAAATGAAAATTCAGACAGTTGTTGCCCAATGTTCCGTTCTTCTAACAAGATGTGCACTTATCATTACTAGTAGTGACTGTATGAAGCAAGGCTTGGGCTCATGCTGAAAATTCTTGAAACAAAAAATCATCCAGTGTAGCTAAAGTATTGGAGTGACAGTGAAAACGTCTCGTTTGGGACTACTATGGACGAGTTATCACATAAATCAAGGCAGAAAATCTCTCGATGCTGGTCATTGTTCGACTACTAAGACCGGGTTCTTTCAATAAAAATCCCCCCAAGAATTATTTTCCAATCCCTGCAGTATCAAACCAATTTGTGTGTTCCTTTTAGCTGAACGTTATCTGAATTTTATTTGATTCACGTCTTGTTAGAATATTATGCACTTGTCGGTACTTAAATTCACTTTCGGTCTTTGTCAGTGAAAGTTTAGATATAAAACTCGCTCAGTCCATCAGTCCACATTATTTCAATATTGCAACAGAAAGTTTATGGATGGCGCGTGATATTGATGTAACTGCACATATCATCAATCAATTGAAGTATTACAGGATAGTAAATTATTAAAACAACAATAACAGAATACAAAAATCAGTGTGATCTTAAAAAATTTCCGTTACTTCGACGAAGGAAAAGGTTTTATAAAAACAGAATCTATACTTTCCGCAGCTGTTTTTACTATAATGTATGTACAGTATAAATTGTAAGCACAACAAAAAATGAGAATAAAAAATTTGAAACCTGACGAGATTGTTTTGGAATCATATGAAGCAGGACATACATACAATATAATTTTTATAAAATATGATAGAACGGCTTTTTTGGAAAATAAGAATGAAAGTGGATACAAACAAAGTGTTGGGCCAGTGCATGTTTACTAGTTCGAGAGACTTTCCATGTCCCACAAGTACCACACTGCTTGTAAGGTTCGAAAAGTTTAAAGCATTTTAACATTCGGAATACGCATTGCAAAATCTACTAAGGAATGTTCATTTTTAATATGGTTTAAAATGGCACATGGTGAGAAAGAGAAAGTTGGTGAAAGTTTTACAAGAGTCTCAACTTATTGCACCAACTAAAGATCTGTTGCTTTCTGGTTGCTTGACTTACTTTTAGTTGCGAATTCTCTATACCCAGAATGGCCACGGTCTTTGGGCACATCCCAGAGGCAAACTGAAAACTCATGTGAACGGTCTAAAATTAAAATTTGATAGGTATGTAGCTAATGCGTTGGCAGCCAGGAAACCCATCTTCCTTTCACGAATCCCTGTTGCAGCACGGACTACAAAACACTAACCTAAATTCCTAGTAGACGTTGCGTGCCAATCCAGAAGATTCTAAAAATAAGCAATATAAACTAACTTAAATTATGTAGCAGTAACGGCTCACGTCCGTTTTTTTCTGATAACTTGCGATGGTCTGTCTGGATGATATCATACATCAGGCTCAAGAGCTGAAACGAAGTAAAGTAACCACAAGAGTTATCGGTCATTTGAATCATTTGAATGTGCTTCGCATATGAATGGTGGCACCATTAAGGTGCTAAATTTAAGTAAGTTGTATAAAAATTCCGTTAAGCGAAAAATATGGTAAATACTAAAAGCGTGCCTCCATATTTATTAAGGACGAGAAAATGACCATAGTCTAGTCACAGAGTATGTTATTAAAAATAGAAATGTCTTACTAGATCAACCTAACTTGCAGAAGGTAGATTACGTACTTTCCAAACGAAGACGAATTGGAGTTTCATTCTGTGAAAGACAGCTTATTTTTAACTGTCAGCAATTTACATTCGTGTGCCAGAGTCACTTAAAATCACAGTCAATCAAATTAACCTTAAGATGTCTTGAAGATATTGTGAAAGCAAGGTCTTGCCTTCAAATTATTGTAAATTTAATTATAGCATTCAACAAAAGCAGAACGATTTAAACGATTCTTGGTGGTAAGCTTGTAAAAGCGCTTTTGGTTTTATGGTTGAAAAGTGGAGCGAGAAATTGCTAAATTGCATGCATAAAATTGTTCCAGGTTTTCTTAATACTTTAGTGTTATTTTTTTGTAATTATACGTTTCCAACTAAATGGCTTCCAATCGATGGGAGTTGAATGCAAAAACTACCTACCATTGAAATGGTTTTTTGGTGAAAATGGAGAAACCAAGTTCTAAGAGTCGATAGGCACTATTTTTAAACACAGGAAAAGAAAGCTGTATAAGCTAAACATAAAAAGAAATTTGTACTTACCTATTTCGTTTGAAATAAACGAAATAACTCCAACCGCTCAGGTAGGGCTTTGTAACTCAAAAGTAGAATCCACACGCAAACACTATGAACTATACAGCAAAGAAAAAGAAGCCAATCCCTTCTTGGTTCTCAAGTATGTACCTATTATACAAACTAGTTCACTCTGCTTCTCCTCTTGAACCCCTTCAATTTTTCCAGTGCAAAGTAATTTCATATCGCTGCAAGGTTTTTCCTGTGTTGTATGTTCACGATTTTATTCCATTTTTAATAATCATTACCAAATACGAAAAAGAAAGTTCAAATAAAGTGGCAATGGCAATCGAAATCGAGTATCATACTAAAACTAAGGATGTTTTTAACTTTCATGTTCACATTTAATTACTTATGAAATGAATACTTGACACTAATTGTGGTAGACTTTATCTAATTTCACATGCAGGGTCGCATTGCCAAAGAAAGTTTTCCTGCCAAACGCACACCTCGAGAACTCCTTTCCGTGGATAAGTTTATTTTCTCTAATGAACTGAGAAAGTTGTGGGAGAGAAAGCACTGTATTCTAGATCACATTAAGAAAACTCGAAGTGAACAAGACAAATACATTACCGGTTCATTGGTGACGCAAGAAGTGTGAATAGAGAAATAATTGATAACCTCGTCTTTTCTTTCCGAAATCTGAGAAAGTAAATTCTGAGAAAGTAAGATGCCATCATCTTGCCATCTGTACTTTTTTGTTTGTCAAACCACTTCAGGGCAGTTTTGTTTCTCAGAATACCAAACTTAATGACACCAAAGTTTGGTGCAGAAAAAAGCAATTATTCGGTGAAAGTACTCCACTTTCCATAGCGTTAAAAACTTCATATCGCCATTGGTTTGGTATGTATCTACTAATCTCAATACAAATTTGTATAATCATTCTTCAGCGATTGCTCCGCTTTAATTCACTTCAGTCAGCATTTGGTGGCCAAATTGATGTTTCTACTAACCGAATGAGGAATGAACAGCTCGATGGAGCAATAGAGTTATAGTGGCAAAATGACTTGATCTCTTTTTATTTCCCTCCGACACTTTCATTAATCTTCATTAAGCTTTTTAATGTTCTTTATCACAATGAGAGAGTTGTTTGGGTGCAAAAGGTAAAAAGAGTTCTTTAATCTTTACACTATACTTTTCCACCCTATATTCGGAGAAGAAAGAAAAGTATACATGCACAATGATGCAACACTGTTTATTTGAAACAACAAAGCTCGCATCGCTTATAAAAATGCATGGGCAAAATCACAAGCGAACAATAAATAACAAAACAAAGCGTACAAAAGAAAATCAGAGCAGAGCCACAGAAGCGAGTTGTTTGGAAATTATACTTCACATGTCAGTGGTGTCACTGTTCGGACAGTTTTTTGCTTAGTCAGATCTGGCAAACAAAGGAAAACAAGATTGAAAATTGTCAGTGTTAATAGTAAATAACGACTCACAATGGGAGAACGTCGATAAGAAAGACTTTATGGGTATGCCTACTGTGAGCGAACCCAGGATCTAATTTACTTTCTAAATGTAATTATAGTTTTTACCCATACATACAATAGGTTTAGTTACAGTTGCCGTACAGAAAAGGGAATCGAAGCGTGCATAGCGTAAATAATGCAAAATAATGATTGAACTTGGAACTTGAACACCTTTCCCATTTATCTAATCTACGTTACGGCTGTGCTTCGCAGAAGCAAACAGTAAAAGTGGGAAAGGAAATTATGTCCTTGTATCTTCGGCTCGACTCTCGTAATTGGAGATTGCAATCCTTGACACAAAACACGGCAGTAATTGTAGCAGTGTCCGACAGAAATAGCGTCTGGGTAGATTGACAGGAGGCGACGAATGACCAAAATTGGATAAATATTAAATCGGATATCCGGTGAGTGTGTGACTCAGTCAAGTCAAGAGAAATCCTCTTACTGTACTGGACTGGACTGGAACCAAATATTGTTTTCCTTTTAGGCTTCTGCCGTTGAGTGCAGCAGAGTGATGCTGCAAACCCCAACTGGAGTGTGATCTCCAAAACTAATGTGAAAGAAAATGTTTTATGTTTTATCATATCAACACAATTTCCTTGTTTGTCTCGCCACTGAACGGTGCGTGTTTTGTTTTATGTCATGACGGTAAAGTGTCTTTCATGAAGATATAAACCTGAATCAAGCAAGTCATTTAATGACATACTTCAGAATGTCACATAGGATTACTGGAAAATTACTAGCTACTGCGCAATTAATGTGACTAAGATCGACATCACCTAACTTATAGCTTTTAACTCATTAGGGTTGAAAGATGGACTGATGTACTCACTCTCGCTGACTGAATGACCAGGAGAACTCACACGTAACGAATAAACAACTGTTATCATTTGATAGCTCTGAAAGCACTTTTACTTCTGGAAAGCAAAAATTGTACTGTCATTGTCAATGTATGAAGTATGAATTTATCCACTCTAACTTTCACTTAAGTTTCAACGAGATACGCTCAGTTGCATTAAATTCATGGTTAATGATACGTACTCACAATTGATGAAAATTATAGATATACATATAAAAATTGTGTTTTTATTGACGTCACTAATTGGGAGAAAGTACTCATTTTGCAAACTTCGTTTAAATTCAATAACTTTATAGCATAACGTAAAAGTAAAACCCACAGAATTATAATGAATGAATTAATAGAACCAGCAGCTCATTAATCTATTGTATAATTACTCTAGTTTTTAGTCTTCAAGCACGGATTTAATTTTTGCATTTATTAATTTTCAGGATATGAGGCTGTGAAAAAAATCAACACATCAACTCGCATGCATATTATTTAAGCACAAAACTCAATCCTCAAACCAAAACAACAAACTCAATTAATCTAGAAGAGAAAGCAAGAATTTGCACTTGTGGAATTTCTAGTCTGGGCAGCATAATAAATTATACCATTAAACCCGACTCCATCCAGCCCAGCTACTCCACAAACTGAATGACTCATGTCGAAGAACACGAAACTCATCCAGATGCCAGAGTTAGTGGAAAGAAATGTTGCCTTTAACAGCAAGAAAGCCAGTTTCAATTTCGGTGCCACAGCACCCAAATTCGTAAATTGAGCCGCGAAACACGAATCCGTGACGATCGACAATCAATTTTTCACTGAGTGAAAGCTTTCAAACTTCAACTGTGCGTGTCAGTGAATAGTGAAGTGAACATCAGCGAAACCGGGGAAATAAAGGCAATTTAGATTAAACATGAAATCAGTGGCGGTTGTCGTCCGGAAAAGTTAGATATAAGTCAATACACAACAAGAGTGACTTCGTGACTTGAGGAGCCGCACGAGCGAAGAAAATGAGCACTCATCAAAATAGCACAAATTCCAGCTCCACAATCAATACACCAGGAGGCACTAAACAACCGCCAACGAGTCCAGTGAAACACGGGAAAAGTAAAAGTCGCCATTCATCAGCCTCTGACTCGACATGTGTTACCCCGACTGGGAGCAGTGCGGCGGGAGGTACAGCAGTTGGACCCGATGTCCATTCTATCCGTGTGACAAGGAAAATATTTAATAATTGGAGATCAGCATGCGGTAGGACGAAAGACAAAACCAAAGATTTCATAAGACGCTGGAAAACTTTACCTGAGAATCAACTGGAAAGTGAGACAGGTGACAGTGAGCAACACTACCACAACGTCAGTTCTCCTCATGGTTCCGGCGGTGTTGCCGTTTCACCCGGAGCTGGACTAAACAGCATGGAACAACTTGCCGGAGCAATGAATACCTCAACTTATTCCACTTCTGCAGCGAATGCTGGAAGCTCTGGCGGTGGGGACTTTACAAATTCTCCATCAGCTCCTTCTGCCCCTGCCCATCAACAAACGACCAAGTCATCCGGTTTCGGCAAAATAAGAAGTTTGACCAAAAAGTTTTCTCAGGATATTCCCAGTGAAGATATCTCGACATCTTCAATTAGTAAGCCTTCGGCGGGATGGAGTGTTCACGTTTGGGGTAAGTCCATTCAATCTTATTTTTCAACTTTACTATTTATTCTGAATGCTGAACAACAACAGCATTTAACAAGACTCACTTCAAAATTCCAATTTAAAATACAATTCAACAATTCAGAGTCAGACATAAAATGCAAACGGACCTACTATAGCTGAGTTTGAAAGTTGAGCTGTTATACTGAGTTGTGGAGGATAACAACAACGACAAACTTTAATTGAAATATTAAAAAGTCAAAGGACAATTCATTTGGAATCTTTGTGTATGTAAACAGGACACATTAGATTGGACGAATAACTTTCACTCAAATATTGCCTTTGCCTATTGTTATTTTTGCTTCGTTGCTGCTGAAAATTTTTTAGTTGTTAGATAGTGTGAAACTGTTTAAGCAGAGAACGAGTCGTGTAAAGTAAAGCAAGGTCAATTTTCTTTTGCCGGAGAAAATCCGTTTTTACATAAGTAAATAAATGAGCTGTAACAGTTACCTATTGCCATTGCTTGATTCTTTTATGGAGAAAATGCTTTCCGCACTTTGGAGTTTTGTTTGGTCTGACTGGGCGAATCCCCGCCGTGGAGAAAGTAGACGAGAATAGTTATAAATTCAGTTTCAATTATAAATAAATTTCCTTTTTTGTATTTTTCAACAGAACTTAGCAAAGTTTGGAGCGAGAAAAACTAGTTCATTTAAAACACAGCAAAATATAAATAATCTATGACTGTTACATTGCGTCTTGGACGATGTTTCTTTTTACTATTGTTCTGTTGTGTCGGTCGGTGTGTTTCAGTGCATAAGAAACAGTCTCATCATTTCATCCGTCGGTACCTTTCTTACTTTAGTGTGAGTTTCACAGTTCTTTAGTAGGGGTGTAAAAGTTTTTATGAGTTATTTATACTAACTCAATTTTTATACCATTAGACTATTTAAAGAAATCTAAAAGAGGGGGCTGATTCTCCCTTCCCCCAGTTGTTACGCCCAAACATCCTTCACACCTCACAGTGCTGTGCTGGGAGTCGACGAAGTATGGAAAATGGGGTTTCACTTGAGGTGATATAGCGTTATTAAGTTATCGAAGCATTACTTCTCCCATCCCCCATAAAAACGGAAACTTTCCTGGATTTTTTTCTTTTTGGAATGGCAGGAAAAGTAAGCAAAATTATTACAAGGAGTAAAAGAATGAGCCAAGGCATCGTTAATATAAAGAAACAAAAGTCAAGCAGTTTTCATTTTTCCTTTGCGTATTCCCCCATTTCTTTATTATTCATTCATTTCATTTGTTTATTTGATCTGCAGAAAAGAAGTCTATTGACTGTTCAGATTGATGCAAAAGTAAAAAGCAGCAAAAATGAACTAGAAAAGAAAAAAAGTTAAGAAACGGGATATGTTTTTCTGTAGTATATTGGCCTCGGTTTTCAGTATAAATATAGAGAAACGTGCACACAGCCATACCTTGTGTAAAAGTGGCAGAAATGGAATCAATATTTCGAGGTAGTCATTGTGCGATATTCATTTGACATTACAATAGTACACGAGCTCAGAAACTGAAAATAAAATTGCGCTCAAATATGGCCATTTCCAAAAACCGAAGCTTGCAGCATATTTTGTGTGAAGCATTGTATATTTATTTTCTATTTTGAGTAGGCAGGTATACCGTGCATATTCAGCGTTTGTTTGTAATTCCCATGTTTATAACTTTAATCATGTCCAACTCTGACTTCACCCTCCGTATTTCGTTCGAGTTTCAAGTTGAATGACAAATAAAATATTCATTTTCATCGACAAAATATTTGCCAATATAAGTTGTGTAGTGAAATGACATATCTAGTGAAGAAGAGGCAAACATATTATGTTCAATTGTCTATGAAAATATAACAACGTTCACGATCGAATGCCAATAAGCAGGAAGAGTGGCAACTTTTTGACTTGCAGAATAAGGATGAAAAGGAAAGCAGCCAAAAGACGACTAGCACTTTTTGACTCCGATGTAAATAGTACTTACCTTATGTAGGCGCTGAGTCGAGTTTGAGTGCTTATCCAAAAAATCTAGGTGGCTTTTTGAATATTTCTTGGTAGTTGGGAATAGTTTATAGTTTTCCTTGAGAAAAGGATTGTGAGAAAAGCAAACTCTTCTCACAACATGAGTACGCAAATGCTCATGCAGAGGGAAAGACGAAAAAGAAAGGCCAAGTGAAAACAAGTGCCTGCGTATAATGTGTAGTAATGTCGATTTATACCTGCCTTCCCTCTTTTTCTCTCACTTGTTTTGTCTTTCTTCTCTTCAAAGCGAGCAGACGTACTTGTCAATAATGCAAAAAGAAACGTACGGGCGAACTAATGTATATAACTTCTAACAAACAGTCACAAGAGCTAACATAACATAAAATAAAAAAGATGCACAGGGGCAACTTTCTCTTCATAAAATATTCAAACTGTAATGAGATTTTCGTGTGTTGCCACAAAGTAACAACAAACAAACACAGCATGCTTTGTTGTTCCTCTTTTGCTGATGCTGTAAAGCGTGACTTCAGGTGATGGCTAAATATAAAATAAGAAAAATGTCAGGAACCAACTTTCTCTTGACGATGCCAGAGCACTATTTAGAAATAAAGTACCAGACTTGGACGTTTAGGCATTCTACAGAGCATACTATTTATTACACAGACTGCCGAGCTGACCTATACGCGCCGCGCCGTGAGATTAAGTTGTGAGAAGTTATTTTCTTAGTCATGTTGTATATAATTTACAGACTTCAACGTGTCTCTAGTCTCCACAAATATGTTTTGAGAGGATTGTTTTGCTAGAGCTGTATGGTTGAGAAAATTTACCAATGCACCACAGCATTGAATTTTTTGAAGCAAATTGTATCGTATCACACACGGAATTTGAAAAGAAAACACCCGTCATGACTCATGATGATATACGGGCGACTGTCTACATAAATTCAAAAGTTAATTGGCCTTTCAATTTAGGCAATAACTGATGTCAAAATAAATTGAATTATCTAATTTAATGCATGACGGCTGTGCACCCTAAATTTGAATCAGAAGTCTTTGTATCATGATCGTCAGTAACTTCATTATTTTTATATGTCATGTTGAATCGCATAATTGCATTTGTTTATTTCATACTTAGTTGTTTAAGAACGTCATGATTGTTAGAAATGTCTTTTTGGTAAATCAGCTACCATAAACTGTGTTTTTAAGTGTTTGCACCACACGATTGCACTGCAAATGGCTTCCTTTTCTGTTTATTCGCGAAGAAAATACTTTTCATAGGTATTGTAAACAAATGGAAAACGTTTTATCTTCGCTCTCCTGAATATACGACGACATGTGGTACAGCCTGTACCGTACAGGTAACCAGCAGTGAGCACGATTGGAAGGAACAAATATGCAGCGGAAGTCTTATAAAAATGACACGTTACTCTTTTGCTGTTATTCTGGAATTTATTAGTATCTATCCAGACACCAGACATATTTGCAGATAAATAAAATATCCTTAGATTCTACTTAATGCTGTTACAAGTTGTAATTGGCGTAAGTGAACACGCTACATAGCAGAAAAATGCTTGATTATGTGCTTACTTGTTACTTGACTGAATTGCAGGAAAAATATCAAACAAACACCGTAGTTCCAAATGATTATTTGAATGAGTGAATTAGTGCCCACGATTACGATATTATTTTTCTTTTTTCTTTTCTGTAGCAACTTACGTACAAAGAGGGCTGTACGATGAGGACGCGTTGTCGACAAAGGAAGAGGAGAAACCAGGCCGAGACCTTCTTACCGACTTCCAGAAGACCAAGCTAACCCATTTTTTTCGTCACGTGCTGGATATGAACCACGACGATGTGATTTCTGCAGCTGACTTTGTTGCGTTGAATCAGGTAACGTAAAGAAGGCTCATGTTCCATAAAGCTTCCTTTATTCCACTTTCTCTAATTTTTGCTACCATCAACCGGCCGAAATTGTTTACTGTTGTTTTCGTGATTAGGCGAGAAAGATGGTCACGATATGTGTTTTTGCAGTTAGTTTCAGACGTCTGTCATTAAAACTGGTCCGGTAACTAGCACTAGCAGTAGTGGCAACGCATGCAAAGGTTAGGTGAGCATTTGAGTTGAGAGTTATCGGACTCACCGCAGCCTGGTTATATCATGTGATGCAGGAAAAAAAGCCGGAAGGGCTTACAAAAATATACATTTATCATTTGTGTCGAGAAAACGCCATTTCTGTAGAAAGATTAAAATTAAGTTGTCATAATCGTGTATTTCCTCTCTTGATGGCCAAATATAAAACAAGAGTATACACGAATTTGATTTCCCAGGTGAAAATAGTGTGCTAGACCAAGGTCCAATGTGTGTTCACGCGGCGTCATATCATAATGCCAGGCAGAAACTGGTTAAAATGAATGAACATTGCAGATATTTTCTGATGTCAATTTTGTGTAGCGTTCCAATTGTTTATGACGACAATACAAGAAGGCTTATAACATGAGGCACGAATGCAATTTGCAATCCTGAATTGATGTACTGTAAATGGCAATGGTTTTATAGGTATAATTGATTTAGAAATAAATCATTTGGCCGTGTTGTACATCTGGTACGTCGTATTTTGGGCAACTGATTATTGTTATTATCCGTAAGTTTTTTGTGGCCAGTTTTAATCTAATAAAATGCACACGACATTCCAGTAGTAGAAATGAATAAAGTTTTGTATGGACATGAAAAAAAACGTTCATTTTCTGTCATCTGGATTATTGTTTCATATTATCAGGATTGTTATTACACTGCCATGGAATGGAACGTCCGCAAATCTCACGACGTATCGGTCATTTTATTGGGCGATTGAAAATTGACATTATTGAGCGTTTTGTCTTCAGAATTTTACCGGGTCATTTTTTTGAAGCTGTAAAATGACAGGTAAACTGTAAAATGCACGAAGAAAGATTTTTTTACTCTTGTACGTGTTTAAGGTGGTAGAAGATAGATACGACAGATAAATCTATATTGTACTGCAACTGTGACTTGAATCCAGTTAGTTCCATTTGTTGGGAGTTGCGACAATTCACTTGTTTTTATTATTTATGTTATGCTGAATGGGCATGGTGGAAAAAGTCAAAAAACTAGGTAGGAACGTTTCGATGCATGCACGCAATCCAATGACTCAACTGAATACTTCACTTGTAGGTATTTTATTTAATTTTATACGTTATATGTACATGTATAAAATTTTCCTTTTTCTGCTGTTAAGTTCGAACTTGAACGAAACATTGAAAAACGCTACTTGATAAATTGACAATACTCAATTTCCTGTCTGCCTTTGTAAGTTTTAAACGTTATAGGACTTCATCCGTTTATTTGATTGAACTCAACTTATCTTTGTATACTTGTACCAGTTGTACTGTACCCGCATTTTTCGTCTATTTCGTTGTCCAATTCAATCAACCGAATCCGAGTACGCACTTGCATCAAAGAGTTGACAATACTTTCGTCACTTTATCGTTACATTCACTCTTTCAATCAAATATACGTGCAGACTAGAGGCAACAGAGCGAGAAAATCGAGTGCTTTGATTTTGATTGATGTAGACTGCTATTGACATTCAGTGATATTTCATTAGTGCCACTCTTTACGTACTTATCTATACTTACTTCTTTGGTGCAGTTTACTTTATTGTTACTATCCCAAGTCGCAAAACGAACACCATAAAAATTCTTACTCACGCCCTCTTAACGAAATCTGTCATAACTTTTTACTTTCTTGTACGATTATGATTTTAATGGAAGGCGTGTTAAAAAAAGAATGCCAAATAGTAAACAACTTCTAGACCACAAGTTTTGTTTTCGTTTTGTGAATAATCTGTTTCACAGTTTCAAAAATTCGAATGAGAAACGGACCAAGAGCATTAAACATGGTAAAAGTGAAACCAGATTCCGCAATTACGTCTTAGGACGAACAAATGCGATTGAAACCGGTATCAAATCGCGGAATAAACCCAGTCTTGAACAGAACCAATAATTTTCCTTCACAGTTGAAATGAGTTTTCATTCACGAACGGGGAGTACTGGACTTTTTAAACTTAAAATTGTACATAGTGAATTTGTACACTTGTTTTTAACTACATTTTCCCGGCTGAGTGAGATGTAGAACCAGGGATAAACCAAATAGAAAATGCAAAAAAAAGACTGCGAATGAATTGACGCTCTTGGTTGACGTTGGTCGACAGGGTTAATATTGAATTGAAGGCCAATATTGATGTGAAATACGTCAGATAAGTCCTGTAGCGGAAAAATTTGACAAGTTTATCAGATTTTGTACAAACGAAGTGTCACCAATTCATTTATATCTGCTTGCTTTTCTTCAATTAGATTTGCCTAATTTATTTATCTATTGACACCTCGCTTGTTTTTTTCAGAGGATCCGACATTACATCGAGTGGTCACCGGAGTGCATCGAGTTTCACGTACTGAAGGAAGTCCACTCTGGATTTCTTGAATGCTTCCTCAACCAGCCATTAGATGACTGTTCCGTGATGTACTATTGCAGCAAAGAGAAAGGTAAACCTTCTTATTTCATACAAAACTCTATGCAAAGTAGAGAATTTAATACTCAAAGGCAGAATAGTCTCAGTTTATTATTGTCTCGTGGAGAATGCAGAGACCTTTGCGGGCTCGTTGGCCACAATGGCGGACAAAAGAACCTGGTTATTTACTATTATTCTGAAAACAAAAGAGACAGCGACATAAAAGGAGCTTGTAATGATGGTTGGCTACGAACTAATTTTTACTGCTTGTTATAGTGTGTTGACTTTGAATTTCCGTAGTATACTTTCTTTAGCCAATGCATGCATCATAAAATATCAGTGCGAGCAGTGGCATATTGGCTGTCTAATTTAATCATCATATAAACTCCTTCCGCTTTCTGTGGTTATCTACAGGAAGAGCGCAATTAGAAACATGCAAACTTTTCAGGTTGTCTCGTTTCATTTATTTACATTTGGCATGGGCAAATGTTTACCCCTGAGAATTCATCACGATTTTCCTTAATTCGGTAGTCTTTTTGTAGTGCTTCCTTCTGCGAATGCTTCATATCAAATTGCTTTACTCGAGCACATACAACCGTTGTGAGGTTTTTATTTCCGGAGCAAAATGCATTAAAAAGCTTTGTTTTGGAGATCCTGTACAGGGTTAATCGCTGATGAATAATAGCAAGCCACTCTTATTCTTGGAAAAGTATATTTATTTGAGGATTATGCTCTTACGAAACTAAAGCACTGGAAGTGAAAGCCTCTCATTTGTTTCATATACGTGTGTGCATTATCCCATTAAGCCAACCTTTTTAACCCAAGTTATTTTCTGTTGGCGGATGTGCGAGCGAAGTAAACTTAAGCCTGCCAGTTTGTGATTTGCAAACCCAGACTGGCGCTATCCGGGTTTGCTTTTTTTAAAGGAATTAACCATGATGTGAAGCCCCTTACTAAAATCAAGTTCCTTGTTGTATAGTAAACTACAATCGAAACTTTTGAGGGTTTAGAGAGTGCGAAATTGCTCTTTGGAGTGTTTTGTTGAAACGTAGATATAACCCTCAGCTACAAAGTAATGTAAACTGTGCCATTGTACGGCTCCTTAGCAAATGGTCTGGCGCGTCTATAAAATGTGAAAATATTCTTTGAAGCAAACCGTTAATATTATGTGAGAAGGCGCTGTAATGTGTTTTTTAAACGTTTGTTCTCGAATCTCCTACTTCCAGAGACTCGAGATCACGTCAATTTAGACGAGTGGCTGGACGTCTGGGGAGAACTTTTGGAGGTCGCTCGATCTCTAGAGGATCTTCCATTGTGGTTGCAGTATTTTCCAAAAATTTTATTCCAGGTCATAAATAAATCTGGTACGTTCTTACTACTTGAAAGTAGACAAAAGTCTATTGTTACTGTGTATAATGTGGGTCGTTAATTACTTGTTTGCTTTAATTGCTTGCACATCGAAATTGCGTTTTATTATCCGAAACTTAATCAACTCGTACCCTTTCTTTACAGGTTCTCTAAAGATTTCGAAAGAAGAGTTACGAGCTTTTTATACTATGTTTCTTGGAATTGACTTCAGAGTTGTGAACGAGACGCTTGACTCCATCTACAATGCCATGACGGATGTAAGCAAGTCAAAACCATTTTGTTTCACCAAGTACCTTTCAGAGCAAGAGAAAGCCGCTAGCGGCATAAAGACTTTGTTCAAACATGATTTTTTCCTTTTTATTACAGGGTGGGAGAAATCCTATCGACTACGGTTTGTTTAAGCTATGCTTTGTAAACTTTCTGCTTGGAAAGTACCCTCATGGACCGGGTCAATTCATGTTCGGCATTTGCTCACCACAGAGTCTCCACTGTAGTTTTCCGATCGATTATAGTGCCATGAATACTCCACCTGATGATTTGAAACCGTACGATCCAAATAAAGAAAAGGACCACAGTAGAAGATCGGTGATAGTGTGAATTATCAATGCAAGGAAATCGAATATTCATAATTTAAATACAGGTTACGGTGATGCTAGGAAGATTTATTCCATGAAAATTTACAGTGCACAATTTTACTTTTAATTCTGTCCTTAAAATTTTATTTATATATGTGTAATCGTCGTGAATAATAACGATATAATGTTCCAAACTTGTCCAATTTCTTGTGACCACAAAACAAATTTTTTATTGTCAATAATTAATTTTGAAAGAATTTTATAACCGTGTAAACTTTAAAGTAAATATAGACGATCTGAAAACACAATTTTATTGAACTTCTACAACTATAATAATTATAATAATATAATTATAAAGGATGTTCTCATATAATTTAATACAGCCGTAGCATAATTTAATGTATTCCACGTATTCTTTAATTATATCTGTAGATGACAAAAGAATGCAATGTGAAAATCTACACTTTACCCCGAAACCGAATTATTATCTTCTCGTTGGTTAATATCTGTGTTTGGTGGTCTGATCATCAAAAATTGCAAAACAAAAAAAAACAAGAAAACAACCTGTTTGTGATAGGAATTAATTAAATTAAACGCTAACAGATGTCTTACACGCCCAAAATCATCTACATATTACTCAGATTGTTAGTAATTTCGTAACCTTTGATTCTTCATCGTGAAAGTTTATATTTACCTACACATATAATGTAAACCTACAATATAACCCAAAATAATAAGATAACCAATAACCAATCAAAATATAATTATAAATATAACCCTGATGAGCCATGTCATTGTGATAAAACTTACTGTTACATTCTTGCACCGTTTCTCTTGTGAAAACCAACAAAGTTGTAAGATAGGTTTGTTTTTGGTTAGAAACATACATTAGATTAGGTAGCGTCTTATAGAAAGAATTGTTTCAATCATAGGTGCTTGCTGTTAGATTATAAATTAAACGTTAAGCATAAAAAATAAACTAACGAGATGTATAATGATGTAACTACAATTGAATACCTAATCGGCTTCAGAACGTAGATGCAAGTCTCCCTAATCTAGGTAAACCCATTTAATTGAAATATAATAAACTTTTAAAAGTTAAGAAAAGCATAGGAAAACTGTTTAGTTTTGATAGTTAACTAGGTAAGCATTTTGTTGATAAAATTAGAAGGCAGTTTATTTGCTTCTTCCTTGAAATAAATCAAATCGTGTATACTTCCAAGACGGTAATGAATTTGTTTGAAGCTATCTAGGCTGTTAGGCTAAGCTTACCAAATTATTTTCAAATATATGTAGGTAATATTTAAAATAAATACCTCTATTGTGTTCCTTGTGAAATAAATTGGAATTTTGTGATAATTGTTCTGTCTGTAATCACAACTTGACATTATTACAAGAAATGAAGCAACTAAAGAAACCCTACTCATTTTAGCAAATCAGAAATATAATCATAGAGCTGTAAAGTTTTTATAAAGTAAAGGATTTCATTCCAGTGATGAACTTGTATCAATACTTAACACTCTCAAGATTATTTTCTAGAAACATTGGGTGGTAGTAAACGCGCAACAAGTCAAGAATGATTGTTGGATCCTCGACCAACTCCTTTAGGCGAAGAAAATACAACAATTCTGCCTGTATGCCAACGTTACGCATAATTTTACGGGCCCTGATGTAAGGGGACATATTGGATGGAAATAACGAGGAGGAAATGTAGAATCTTTGGAGAAAGGAAATCCCCAAGCAAGAAATCATAATTCGCAACAATTTGAACCCCTCTCTCATTATAACAGCAATTGCAAAAAATATGGTCCAGTAGTAGAAGAGAAAGTAATACATTTCATTCCGGATATTGCCAGGCTTCATACACACC
>VYYJ01001650.1:0-28371 GCA_021029165.1 Cyphoderus albinus | reverse complement strand
ACTTTGATGGATTGCCGCCATTTTCAATATCTAGAGCAAATCGATGACGCAGAATCCATCTACACTATTGGATAAGCCACAGCTTATCAGTAACCGTCACTTTAACGGTCAAAAACAAAAAATGGGTTTATCTCTGGAAGTATTTGATGGATCGCCTCGATTTTCAGTATCTAGACCAAATCGATGACGGAGAATTTAATCCCACCCTCCATTTAAGCTAACACTAAGGAGTCATTGCTGCTTTATTTAGAAATAAGTCAACTTGTCTAGCGAGCTTCCTTTTTGCTCTTTGCTCGCCTTACAACTGAAATTGCTCAAGTGATAGATAAATAATACCGACGGGATGTACATCATTCATTACTATATTATTTTCATTATTATTATTACCTGTGAGCAAAAAGAATGAACTTATTAATTTCACCTTGCTTTCCTCATTTCCTTTCTGCATTATGCATTTATTTCCCATTTCTTCAATTAAAGCTTACCCTTTCAGTTGCCACTACAATTTTATTAGCGTTTCTATTACCAACCATCCGCAAACGACTAACCAAACCAATGCAACAATAATAAATACAAAAGAAAAAAATCGATTGAATAATTAATAAAAAATTTCTGTGGTCAAGTAAGTGTTGCGCGCATTTATTATTAATGTAATGCAAGGCGAAAAGTGCAGTTAAATCTCAGTGTCATAAGACACAGTCAGAAGAGTCAAGTTACAACGGCAACTGACTGAGTCACCTGCCCCTATGAAGTTTATTGCAAAATACAACCCTTTCCAAATTAACATGTCAATGCACTCGCGCTCTTTCTCTAAAAAAATCAAGAGAAGAGAAACTGTCTAGTAGAGGATTATTTTTTACAATTTTTCCTTATTCTTAAATACCCCCATAGTTATGATAGGAACATATATTTGTGGATTAATTACTCGTCGTGCAGGGACCTTGTAGCGTTTAGGAAGGTACTTAACAAAATGCAGATCACGACGATATTTCACAAGAGTCAAAGTGGAACTTTCTTTGTCGCATTAGTTGAACGGTTTTTCCTCATTATAATTTATGTTAAATAATAAGAAAATTTAATTACTCTGCTCACACCTTCATGTTGTAAGTAGCCTGCTAACGGACTGGGAGTTTTAGCACCCATGAGTGAGTTAGTGAGTGCCGCGAGCACCTAATGAAAAATAAGGTACCCTTTGAATTTTACCTTGCCATACTATTGAATGTGAAATAAGGGGATTGCAAAAAATCACATAAAATTTAATCCAATTTAGATTGTTAAATAAAAACGGCAAGGAACCAGCCACTCCCTCTTAACATTCGACATTAGTAATATCACGTTATAGTTTGTATTTATTACCTATGTAGGTACATTAGAGGAGAGCGTTTAATCACCACTTCTCCTCGCACTACATTTTGCTAATATAACAAACTGACATGAGTACAAGGACTATCATAGGTACTTAATTAACTATTCAGAGACACTTATAGCTTCTTGGTTAGCTTTACATTTTATATTATTTGCTCGCTAGGAGTAATAAAATGAAATGGAATGGAAAATGAAAACATTTCACACCGATTCAACACGGATACGTAAATAGACAACTCCTATCCCTTCTGTCAATAACTTTAATTAAGTTTACTTAAATCCTCTCCTATTACGGGAATGTTGTTGATGATGGGAGTAATTATTTCCTTTTCTAACTACCACCCGCGCAAATAGTTATTTTCAGATTTTCTACACAAGCGTCAAGTGCTCCATTCAGGACAATTCAATGTTGATTGACTTTTTATTTCTTTTTTTCTGCCTCTTTCTATTTGGCCTACTGATGGCTCAGATATGTTCAAATGAAAATGAAACCTTTTCAAATCAATGCAATCCTCCCATCAATTCTGCTGCAGTTTACAGTAGAGAGATTTTAATATCTGTAATCAAATCAAAATTCATCATCGACGACGAAGCACCGTCTCTCCCTGATTGACATCACTGCACTCGCTGCAACAGCAACGAATGAGAAAGTACGTTTCAATTGAAACAACACAAATTATCATGTCAACAGCTTTCAGCTTCGATGTGTATTTAGAACAATCTCACCTCTGATGAAGTACCGTGATGACGTTGTGTACATATTTGTATTTCGAAACTGAAAATTTCCTTTTCGTCTTTATCAGAGATTCTGAATGAAGATGTTTGCTCAATTCAGCTTCTTCAGCTAATATTTTGAATATCATAAAATTATTTATTTATTTTAGGAGGACGCAAGAATAAGGGGTGTACCGTAATAAAAATGATGTTGATGATGGCAAGTGAAATAGTGAAATAAATGAAGCAAAGCGTAGAAAAGACGGGACATTAATATCGATCGATCGGTTAATGGTCGGATGATACGGTTGGTCACATCACATCATATTGATATATATGAGTAAAATGAGAAATAAAAAGCACATCTTCTTTTGATGAATGAATAAGTAAGTGATTTGGGCTGGTGAGTGAATGAGTGAGTGCTATAAAAAAAGGTAAAAGTGGGCCATGCAGAATAAATTTACAAATACGGTTGTTACAGTAGTAAATAGTGAAATAAAAATGGACAGTGAATATTATCATGAATGAATGGTCATGATCAGATCACCCTCATAACATTAGTCTTTCCCATTTTTATATCTTTTCTCGAGTACGGGTCGGCCGGTCGGTTTTCTTGTGTTGTAAGGGCGTGCAGAATACAGAAGGAGCTATTACTTACAACCGGCCGGGCTAGAGTCAGACGTACTGTAATAAACATCAATGATGACGACAAGATGATAATAATACTGAAATAAAAAAATGCAATGATGATCAAGATGACCATCAAGAAAATCTTTCTTGAGCACTTTACTTTTGTAATTGTGCAATGACAGGGAAAAGGTTGGCAAATGCAAGTGATCAGTATCAGTCATCATTATCACTACACAACGGCGATGGTAGCGATAAGCCTGAAGAAACTTTACTGAAATTAAAAGCTCCACTTGTATTATTTCGTTCAAATAAAAAAGAATCAACTCGACCCTTGTGATACTTATTTAAAGTAACTACTGAAAATTTGCATGCAATCCTATCGTATTTATTATACTGAAAATTAGCTTTTTGCACCCTGCCTCTTGAATCATTTTTATGATCCATCTCCATAAAAAACGACTCCAAAAGTGGAATTAATAAAGTGGTCATCATAGTAAGGGTGATAATTGCACTCACGACGAAAAAGATATTAATATTATTAATATTTATTAAACTGTGATAAAGAGCAATGCAGGTAGAGTTTCCCTTGGTACAATAATATCTGATATCACATTCACATCCTGCAACAAGTCAACTCAAACTGTTAAAAAAATGCTCCCCTCCGTCGAAAAGGTGCAGCACTGACAATCTTCAATTGATTTGATAAAAAATATTTAAGATGACTTAAGTCCACTTTCTCATACAATACACACACAGCGAGAAAAAAAATCCGCCTGAGTTTAAATATTACAACGTTTCTCTGAATAATTCATGCATCAAATGAAACACGCAATGGGGATGATGATGAGGATCAGGTAGGAACTTTGTGGTAAATACTCCGAACCTTTTTGGTATTATACTTAAATACATTTAAATATGAATATCCCTATTAAATGATGCATTCATGAATGCTTAATTGCACGGTGAAAAAGGGCTCTTATCACTTGCCATCCTTATAAATTGAAATGCCTACGTGGACGCCTGACACTTTTATTACTGCCATGCATACATCGGCTCTCATCACCGTTGACGTTTTTCTTCTTCAAACTAATTGTACGTTTTTTTGCAATGCTAAAGTCACCGGCACAAGTGTCGTCCGTCTCGTCAGTAGTTATAAATTTTATAATAGAGATGAGAACAGTTTTTTTTTTTTCAAAGTGAAGTGAATACGTTTTTGAGCGAAGGGCAGGTCACGGATTGAAAGGGAGAAAAAAATGACTGTTGCAGAGAATAGAGAAGGGAAAAAAGAAAGCATTTTTCTTCTGCTTCTAGACAAGTAGGGACTCATCTCCAAGAAAAGTGTGAATGAATGCCAAAATAGCTTGTTTGTTTGTAGTGCATGTATGATTGTCGACTTTGTGTGATGGGATTGATAAAGTAAAAAACGATGATGAGGATGAAGATGATGTGTTATTTATTTATTCGTTGTGGTCAGCTCGCCAATCTACATGCATTGTACGTTCCGTTCCGAGTATAAAAAGAGACAGTGACACGCACACACACGACAATAACGGAGACGTCGACGACGACAATTGAGTTGAATGAAAATGAGAAGAATTCTTAAGTTGTTCGCTCGTCTCGTTTCGTGGAGCAGCGTATTATGTATGTCAGCAGTTCTCCGCTGACTAACCAAAACCAAACCAAAGATCATTGTACTACGGAAAGAAACAAACTTGAATGGACTCACGATCCATAAACGAACGATCTGATCTGAGCTGAGGAGAATGGAGGATTTCTTCACTTTGACATTTCATCCGTGTACGTAAGTACATTACTATCACTAAGAAGGTTGTACACAGAATAGCCATATTACATTACATTACATGCGGCTAAAAATATAACAATAGTAGCCATCTGTAATTGATACGGGATGATGATGATGAACTGAGAGTACTCTAGTTTACAACAATACAAAAGGATCTCCATCTCCATTCTCTTGGGGTGAAATATGAGAATTTGATCAATGGTCATTCAAGAAAAAACCCTCTTTGCATTGCATGCAATCTCCATAAAAAGACTTGTCTTCTTGTTTTGAGTGAGTGACAATGAAAATTCTTGCAAAAGATCTGCTCGTCTACATTACATTACATACACGCGAATTCTTCCACAAAGCGAGAGAGAAAAAAAAACGCTCATCAATCAATCCTGGGATAAAAAGTAGGTATTGAATTTATTCATGAGAAATTGGCAGGACGTTGGGCAGTGTAGTGTTTGCTTTGCAATGACGCAGACCGGCACAAAGCACGACAAATAAATTAGATTATGAAAAGAAGAGGGAGAGCGAAAATCGATGAACTCTGTTCTTTGACCACACATCACATCACAACACATCTGAGGTAGAAGTAATAAATTGTTTTTTAACATTGTATTGTGTATCCTCAACAATGCCAATTCTATTATGGAGAAATGAACAGAAATTCGAGAAGAGTGAGACGAAAGTCAATAAATAACTAATACATAACTCAGGAGGTACGAAGGGATTGCATATTTGCATCACAACAGAACAGACTCACAGGGAAAAAATCAAAGAAGGGTTAAAAATTTCTTTTCCCTTTCTTCATCTTTCTCAACAACGCCATTTTACGACCGGAAACTCCTGTCGAGTGATCAACAAGCTCGGCATGTATTCGCATAAAAAGAATTGGAGGAAGAAATGAATATTATAAGAAGAGAATGATGCCCAGTCAACTGTCAAAAATCAGCTATGCTCACGAAAGTCATGGGCAAACGCAAGCTGTGCTCTGAGATGAGAGAGCGAGAAGGTTTTTTGCTTGTGTAAATTTTTAAAGGTTTGCATGTAAGCCACGCATAAATATATTACCTATTACAAGCATTGTTCGATTTTTATGCGGAAAAATATATATTTGCTAATAAACTAAAAAACTACTTACAATGTATGTAAAAATACATATGTATCTCTCTTTACTGAGATTTTTCTGCTTCTTTTTCATACAAATATGATCACATGTGAATTGAAAATTTCGGAGAAGTTTGTTTGAAGTAATGCACATTTACCGAGTACTCGGCTAATATAAATGCAATGCATAAAAATGAATTCATCTTTTCCTATTTCCTTCTAAATATTACAATACAGTACAAATACGAAGAAGGAAAAAAGCAGAGTGCGAGAAGAGAAGATGTCGAAACAGCAGGGTGCATTTGAACACTTGTTTCTTCAACGGCGACTACCGGCAACCGACACACTGACTTGAAAAAACATTTTGTACTCCATTACGTTTTTTTCAAGTCATACATGCAAGAACACGATCTTCCTTATAAAACATACTTATTATTAATGAAAAAAGTATTTTGCTGATTTTGATTTTCCCCACTGTATATTGTAAAAAATTGTTAGGTCGACTGACATACAAATACAACTTTACTTACATTTCATTTTTAGTTCGACATGAAGACGAGGAGCTGAAGCAGAAAAGCGTCAGTGTGTAATTGAATCTGTTTGAGTTCGACTCAATGACCTGACATGCAGAATTATGGAGAAAGCCTTTTTACGAATACAAGAATGTAATAAGATTGTATTTTTGGAACTCTGATCCATCAACTTGAATTAATAAAAGTTTTTTTTCGAGAGTCAATAATTTTCTTTATGAATACGCAATACAACATTCCCAAATAAAAATGAAGTTTTTTCATGGAAGCAAGGAATATAAAACGAGGATGCTTGACATACTTTCGATTTGAACCCAACCCAACGAGCGAGCGATGCTGACCCGTGTTGGATTGCACATACATGATATTGCGAAATTTAGGAGGAAAAAATAAATGAAAAAGGAGTGGAAGTACCAACCTGTATCTAGAAGAATCGAACGGGACATGTTGCCAGACGAACTTTGCTGTGGAAAGGAGGTACGGATCGTTAATTAAGCCGCAATTCCGCCTTGGATTTCCGGTGGAAAAATCTGACAATTTTCAATCGTGGAAAACTGCAGTTTCTCTAGCCGTTTCCCGACGATGACGACGACGGTGTAGTGGAGTGAGTAGAGTCGGAAATTAGGCAAGTATTTATTCAAGTGGTAAACCTCTCCTGTTCACAGCACTTAATGTGAAGGAAATTGTCAAAAGAGGAGACGAGCAGTACTCGGAGTAAGTGTACAAATTTGACAATAATTGGTCATTAAATAAGATGGAGAAAAAGGCATGAAATCACGTTTTCAATTTTTATGTCCATAAACAATCTGCTGAGATGGATATTATTATTGTAGTAAACAGTTCTTTTTTTCAATTTCACGGTCATAAAAATGGTACAAAAGAAAAAAAAATCTAATGGGCGGATGTAAAACTGTTACGAGTTTTTCGACTAAAAAGTTCAAATAAACCGTAACAAAGCTCCTGGGACAATTTTGTCGTCTAGGAGAAAACCCAATATTTTCCCTGAAGCTGTCACAATAAAAATCAGTTTTTTGCTTTGGCTCCACTAAAGTCCGTTCAAGCAAAAGAAAGCGTCCGATTTTTCTTCAACTTTCTTCTCTTGCGTTGCTCAATGAGTTAGAAATAACGTTAATGATATTATCGTCAGGGTGGTCTCTTGATCTAGTCCCACAGCATCCGTCTCATAACTTGAACTCAGTTTTTAAAAATGTCCACTTTTACTTTACTATCGTTATCGTTACTACTGCATTTACTTACTAAATGATGGGAATGACAAAGGCAGCGATTGCCAATCCGTGTTAGTTGCCCAAGAGAAGAACGTTCTCCATAAAAATCGAAGCCGAAGTGCGCATTCAACTCCTTTTAAAGTAATGTCTTTTAGTGCAAGCTCTTTTTATATGTGCACTCTGCACAAAAATTGTGCTGCAGTCGGGGTATTGATTCGATAAAAAAACCGGATCTTCAACTATTTTCTTCTTCGTCGTCGTCTTCTTGATTCTTCCGCGAAAGATTTTCGCGTTTCATCCAAGCAATTCAATTAATGGCTTTTATAAATTGAGTCCGCTTTCGGCACGCTACTTTTCTCCTCGTTCTTATCTAAAATGGTGCAATGTAAGCAGCTCACGTACAAACCAGCCTAACGAAACAAACGTACCTAATTGTAACCGATACTTATATACCAGTAGAAACAAGGACAATGACAACGTGTGACAGACGTCAAGTGTCTGATCTAGTTTGTGTCACTGGAGAAGTGCGTACGTTTTCCCGTAAAAATCTTGTAAACAACACACAATTAACGGTTAATCAACTAATTAATTACGTCAGAAAACAAATAGTCTATCTTCTACCGTAATAAACACATTTTCCTATTATCTCTGGACAACCCAAACATGAATATCTTTTTACCCACACAAAAGGAACAATTTCTTTTACAGAGTCTTATTCAAACTGGTAGAAAATGGTGTTTCAATGTTAATATGGTTTTCTATGAATCGTTTGACATTTCGCTTCAGTTCAATCACTTCTCGGTAAATCCCTGTTGGGTCGAGTTAATATCGCACTGTGCAATTTTCTTTTAGCAGCAAGATTGTCACTTATGTAATTCGTTTCTTTAGAATGTTATTTTTTCTTGAAAAAATCAATGTTGTTAAAATCGCCTTGCTTATGCAAATATAGTGGAAAAAGGTTGAAAATCTTTACAAACTGGATTCTGTGATGTGTGGAGTGAGTGTGAAGCTACGAAAAATCTACACAAGTTTGTTTGATGTTTATGTTAATCTGAATCTGAGTGAAACAAGTTGATGATGCCACACAGCAAAACTAAACTAGGGAAGAAGACAATGCTCACACTTAATTTGTTACACAGTAAAAATGGATGAATTGAATGCTAATATCTCAATGCTTGTAAGTAAGTTTATATTGCTTTTGCTACAGCAACGAGCAACAATTGAGCGAACTGGTAGAGAGAGAAAAGTCAATTGTGGATCTTACTTTTTTTGTTCACATTTATTTACGTGTATTTATTTATTTTGTCCCGACCAGTAAGTAAGTAATGTTCGATGATAATGAGACGATTCGAGTTGTTGGTGGCGGTGGTGGTGTTGTGACGACGGGATTCCTTCTTTTCTTCTCAGCTGACCTGATTCTTATCTGACCAACCAACCAGTGGTGGTCGTTATTCGTTATATTAATATAACTTTGTTTCTTGCGAGTCTTCTTTCTCTACATTTAATGTCCCTTGTTTCTCTTTATATGGAATTTCTTTTTGTCTCTCTTTCAACTTTTTTTTTACTTTTTACTCTTCTATTCCACTTTTCCCTTACTGTTCAATTTCAATTCTAAATCAAAGTGTCCATCATTTTTTTACCTCTTTCTTCGTTGACAATTTTAATGCATTTTACTTGACGATAGCCGCAACTTGGCTGTAAGTCATCGCAATGGGCTCGGTGGATCACATTAGCCACAATAATAATAAAAAATGAGCAAACGTTATTTACCCCAAGTAAAGTGTGTTTTTCTCCCTTTTCCTTTCTCTCCGTGAGTAAAGATAAAGATAAGTCTTTTGGACCTTATCACGGTTCATTCACTCATCGTTCGTTCCTTTTTTTCTGGCAAGCAGGTATCGAACTTACATTACATACACCAACCATCGAACTTTATTGGAGTGATGGACGTCCGCACGGAGGAAAAAACCGGACGAAGCGATGCAATTCATGTAATGATGAGTTCACTTTTGTTGAGTTGTGTCTGAAGATGTTTATTATTTTTCTGAACAAATCAAGACCCTCTCTTAGTGGATTGTTCAAATTTGGAATTGTTTTTCTTATTAGCTTAGCTTAGAAACATTTTCGAAAATCAAATCTGTCCATTGTCTTTAGCTCACCAATAACGATAACAACCCAGAAAATACATAACAAATTGGGAGAAAAAATAAGTTTAAAACAAGCATGCCGGCACGACGAAACAAAACGAAACGAAAACAAAAAGTCAAATCAAAGCGAACAAAAACATTGTGCACACACCAAGTAATAAAGTAAGTTAAGTAACAAAGCAGCAAACTGGGCAAACTGCTACATCGCGATAGAAGAGCCAGAGCGTCATTGTGGACGACGACGTTCTCAGAGTCACTGCTGATATCATTGTTTCTTCGCGAAGAGGTAACCGCGTACTAACCAATTGTTGATGGGAGCTTTTCCTATATAAAAATCCATTTTGCCTCGTCTTATCGCAATCTCAGTTACCTGAAGAGAGTATAAAGTGAAGTTACCAGAGATTTACACACAAAAAGTAATAATCTGCCTTAGCTTTTGCCTATGAAGCTTTGCCTGGCTGAGACTATTTGTTGCCTATGTTGTCTTGTGTATTGTATTGAGAGACTTGGCTACGAACGAGAGTGTTGCCGTTGTTGCCAGTTGTGCTGTTATTGTTGTGATTACTGGTAAAAAGCACATTACTAAAAGGAATTGTTGCAGTACCGCTCCAAACCGACCAACACTCTAGGCAAAGGCAACGTGCACTGCAAAAAATCCTCACTCACTGAACTCTATGAGATGCGTACTTTTCTCTCAGGTAACGCCATGCCATTATATCATATTATCCTCCTGAACACAATTCACCAGTAATAAAGGCTTCGTATTTAAAGGATTAGACTTCATTTTATACAGTGAGAAAGAAAGACGTCCATCCTTAGTCCATGCTTGCATCCCTTAGTTTGAAAACGAAAAAACTCTTTTCTTTAACAATGCTGCTTCTTTACAATACAATAGCGCATAACTAAACTACAACACTTTTCTGATATGATGATGATAAGTCAGTCCATTGCCTCACTCACTTGATCATCTCTTCACTTCTAGATGACGGCTGCAGCGTTTCTAGATTTTATTAGGTATATTATTGTGGGGCCACAATGATGTACCATACGGATATGATGCACTTTAGATTTTCCATGTTGCATTATAATATTTATTAGAATTAGAATATTCTTTAGATTTTTTGCTTTAGCTCAACTTTCCTGGTCGTGATTCTCAGGAGGAGGATGAGAGAAGAGAGGAAGAACGAGTTGCGTTCAGCTACCACCGATGATGACGACCGTTGATAAGCAATAGGAAAGTGCAGTGCACTATACTATCAAGGTTTAATTACATGTACTTACATATTGCATGAAATGCATGTCGGGCTGATATTGCTATTATTATTACTACAAATATTATTAGCATTAGCAGTTTCAATCGAAGAGCAAGAGCAAACTGCCCAGCTCGCAACGATGCCGATGCATGTAAGAAGTGCATTTGAGTATTAATCAGAGAATCGTTCATAATAATCAGTGAGTACAAATGAGACTATTGTATTGAATTGAGGCTTTGATTTGATTTCTTCTCCAATCTTAAATAAACAATCAATCGCAATCACTCATCAAAGGTAGCGTCAATCGATAGTAAGTAGGCAAAGTGGATTAGTTAGTTAGATAGGTAGATAGTATTATTAGGCATAAATATTTGATTAGATTAGACTGGATTAAGGAATGCAAGTAAGTGAAATTAATGAATATATAATTAATTAATAAAAAGTAAAATCGATATTTTTAAGAACAAGAGAGAACGATAGAGAGAGCCATGCCGATAAAATACCTTGAGCAATTGAGAGGAAGAGAAGATAACGGAAATTAAGTTGGCTCTTAAATAATAGTATATAATAAGGGTAAGGGTAAAAATATTAATCTGTAAATTATCATCTCTCCCTAGAGGTTACTCAGTACGAATTAATACTCCTAATCAACGCAATGAGCTTGACAAGTACAAGGGAAGCCAGAGTTATTTTTTTATAATTTTATTTCTTTACAATACGTCAACCTAATCAAATCATAGACATAAAACAGCAGCAGCGGCGTCATCGTCATCAGATCGGTTCAGTCAGTGAAGTCAGAGCAAAGCCGATGTCGACAGCCGTCATATCACATCGCATCAGATTCCCTTCAGCTCTTTTCTAGCCACATCTCCAAGCCGCAAATGAATTTGTAGAAACATCAAATAGGAGGCATTTTATTACGTCGCATTGTAATTTTTTATGCACGATGCAAATGTTAATGAAAATACTTAGGCCTGATTGTTGATGTTTTGGCTGACCAAAAGACAAATAAATTTGATTACCCAGATTCAAATTCTTTCTTTTCTGATGCCAGAAACGATAACTGTTGTGTTAAGTAATTGATGAAAAATGACAGAAACCGCAGCTACACAACACAACGGCTCCTTCTAAAACACTGATTTACTCCACTTCCTCGGTTGAATTTGTAACATTTCATCATTCTCAAATTGTCTCAAGAAAAAAATCTGTTCAAGAGGAGAAACACTAAGCTACAGAAAATTCCGTCCACTCTGCTTTGTGACGTTGTACAGTCACAGGAGTCTGATTGTGTGCCGGCCGTGCCGCATGAAATAATTACAAACTGCTCAAATTAGTCAGATAACTGTGTGCTCCATTATTCTTATTATTACCACTGCTCCTGCAACGTCACATTTTCGTCATGATCTTTCAGCTACAATAATAACCATAACATAACAATAACAATGCTTTCCTTAACTTTACACTTTTAATACGGACCCCAAAAAAATTGGCCATGCCATCATCACAAACAACAAAATTATTATCATCGCCAACAAACACTATCACATCACCATCATCACATCATTCCAACCAAAAAAGTTGCAATTTTCAGCACCAGAACTGTGTAAAGACGTAAACTAACCAACTTCCATGATGCACTTACAATACGTTACGTAACAGTAAGTTTTTATTGTAGCACCTTTGAGAACGGTAACCAACCTGCTTGCTTACACCCAAAATCACATCCCATCATAACTATAATAACTATCGTACGCAGCATTATGTAATAATATGATTACTAATAATCTACCTACCCACCTTGTTCGTCATAGTGATAACGTAGTTCAACCGTAATCTTCTTATTTGCTGCCCTATAAATATTATATAAGTTCTTCCTTAGTGAAAATAGATTTTTTAGGTGTCTTCAGAAAATGGAAAAAAACTCGTATTACATTTTAGCAGATTGTTACCAGTTACTGAAGAAAAGAAGGGGCAACGTGCCAAACAACGGAGGCTGCTTATTGTAGTAAGGAAGTGATATACTGCTAATGTAGTAACGCTGTTTTTGCACCTGGTTCGCTTCTAAAACATGATGATCTTGATTCTGATCATGATGATGATATTGATGATGATATGTAATAGGAATCGTAATAATAGTGATTTCAGAGATGAGCGCCGGGGCTGATACCATTTTTTTCTGCAGTGTGTAATAAAGAGGGTGTGTGTAAGTAAGTAAAGTAAGAGACATAAGATAAAAACCTCTCTAGGAGCCTTTATAGATGCCTATCGACAGGATCACAAATCGAATAGTATTGTATCTGTAATCTGTTGTAATACCTAGAAAACGCTGTAATAAATATGAGAAGACGCATTCATCCGTTTTCTCATTCTACTCATTCCCTCCATTCCATTCCATCCAAGTGATGTGATGTGATATCACTAGGTTTTTTCGCTGCCTCCATTTTTTGTTATTATTATCCACTCCACTATTAGGGTTTAAAAGTCAGTCATTAGTCTGTCAATAATGAAGATGATGGCACAAGATATCATCTCGCACAAAAATTCCCTTATTTTTACACCGGGTGAATTCTGAAAATTCTGATTCTGAGTCGATAGAGGAAGCAATAAGAAAAATAAGATGTGGGTAGACATAGGATTTATTTACTATTGGCGTGGAAAACACCTGTGTCATATCGATATGCTACACGTTACCAATCAAATTTTTAGTAAACTACCGAAAAAATATGACAAACTTTGATATAGAATTTCTTTACAGTTGAATAGGTTGGATTCAAAGGAATCTTTGTGCTATAATCAAGGATATCATTGACTGCTTCGCATTATTATTATTATTTTATTATTACGGGCACGAGCTGTTTGCTCCTGTCTGCCTGTCTTTGTCGATCCGTCGGCAACAGCAAAAATTTTGCTGTGAGAAGTAACTAAGGATAAGTAGAAAGAAGCGGGGAACAAAACTAGAGAAAAAAATCAGCAGGTGGAATCATTGAATCAATGGCTGTAGTTTGCAATCTCCTGATCCTCATCATCTTCAAATGATCTGTTTCGTTCGGCTAATGTACGACTTTTCAAGAATAAAGTAAAGGTAGGGTTAAACAGGTAAAAAAATAATTTGTTGTTGTTACACTCAGCATCGTTGCAAAACGCATCTTACTTTTCATTCTCTCTCTCACCTGGGTTTCTTTCTTATTGGTAGTTAACTCAGCATTTTTGCGGAGGTTATATAGGCTAAGAGATTAGGGTGTGTACAAAATGTAATACAAATGAATGATGTTGTTCCTGTTCCTCTTTTCTTGTTCTCCCTTAAACATTTCTCTCTCTCTCTCTCTCTCTCTCTCTTGCTTTCTTGTGGCTTTCAGACTCCACTTTTGTTTATTACCCGTGCGTGAGAGAGCACGTTTCAGTTTTCTAATGAACGGGTTAATCCATCCATTACTTGCCTACAGTGGGTAGGTAGACAACAAGCACACATTTACTCCCCATCTTTCTCGCATTCATAGTTCATAGTTCCATATTGTTTTTAATGAGATGAACTTCACTCTTTTCCGATAAAAATGACAAGACCACTAAAATGCCAAACACCACCACACAAAAAAAAGACTACTAATTTACACTTGAAATCTGTAATCAATGTGGTGAAAATGAATGACATTATTGTAGAGAAAGGGGGTTTCGTGTGTGTGTCATTGAAAACAGTTCGCCAGCTTGTAATGTGTGCACCACCTTTTTGACAAACTGCAATGTGACAAAAAAAACCTGCTGAAAAAAATATGCATCACTTTACAATCATTTACTTACGACTTAGTTTTTGTCTATTAAGTCAAAGTAAAGAAGAACAAGAAATATTTTTTCACAACAATGAGCGCATTCATTATGATTATTTTTCTCTTTTCCCCATAAAAATTCTGATGCGTAGGTTGAACTATTCAAATGAGCTGTGCGTTCTGCTTCTGCAGGTCATGATTAGTTGCCTATTATCACTGTAGCAGATGATTACACTCACTCATTGCTCCACACTTGTTATGATAAGCTTTAGTGAGTTGTCTTCATAACTATAAAGATAACAAATGTACGCGGCCATATATTTTATGATTATTATTAACAAGAGTGCGTGAGATCACACCAATGATAGCCGCAGGAGGAGGACACAAAACGACAAAATAATTAAATTGTACAGAGCTGTGTGGTGAGCACACGCTAGGATGCGGCTCCATTTTTTCCTTGCTCGCTTGCTTCTCACAATTTTACATGGCTATGTTCATTTTTTACGTTTAATATCATATTATTTATATTATTATCATTTCCTTGTATCATCGCAAAAATTGTAGTTATACGCATGGGTCGTTAAAGTTGTTGAACCGGAGGAGTAAACATGGTTTATAATAACCATAATACTACATTTACAAACAGCTTGACTTAATGCTGCAGTGCAGTCGGTAGTTGGTTGGTAGTAAGTCGAAGTCGATGCAAAAAAAAATAATTCTGTCACTCAGCCACTAAGTCAGTTGAAGAATGCAGAAAATTGTATGAGGAGAACTGGGAAAAACAAGAAGAACGATTTAACAACAATAAGAGCAACAACAGCAAAACGATGACGATGAGGATGATTACGATGACGAGACTTGATCTAATAACAATGACTTTCTTCCCTCCGCCTCCTCCACTCACACACGTACATAGAGACAGACGAGAACTCTCTCACATTCAGAGACATTCATTGAGTTGTTGAATTGAATTGAGCACCTCGCCACCAACAACCACAAAAACGACTACAATGTAGAATAAATGTAATTTAATATAGGTAAATTCGCAGTGTGAGAATTTTTCACGTGTATCACTCACTTCAAATTGCTACTGCAATTGTCCTCCTACTCATCAAAAATTATCAATCCTGCCATCATCGTGCTTTTACAACACAACGAAACAGCCTTGTATTGGCAACTATTAAATTAAATTAAATTTTATTTCATTTTACAGCCTTTTTCCAATTTCACCTGATTCTTTTCTTCTTATTGTTATTACTTTTGTAGCTTCTAGTATATTTATCTGCTTAAATTTTACACTTTTTTATGTACATTCTAGATTTTCAGAATTTTCCTCCTAACACTCTAACCCTTGTGCATGTGTGAATATTATGTGACTATAAAAAAGCTCATGAGCTCACACGAAAAGTTTTTATTTGAATTCAATAGGTGCCTACTTAAAAATGCCAGTTAATGACAGTAATTATTTGAACGGAAAAGAAAAGTAATTAATGTCAGACTATAATATACGTATAAATAATAATAATAGTTAGAAAAATAGTAATAATAAAATAAAAATGATTTCTACAGTAGCAGTAGCAAATATCAGTAGCATCCTGTGTAAAAAAAATAATTCGAGAATTGAATGTGGTGTTGCGACTCTCCTTTTTGCCCTCAGTATTTCACTTGGTTTACAAATACTGATGGCAGATTCAACTCAATTCGTTTGACGTTTGGTACTCTTTTAACAAAAAAACTCAGTTCATTTACAAGAGTTTGATTACGTAGAAAAGTGCAGATCTGCATGGGATGGGATGGCAGCATCAAATGGCAAAAAACTGAAACTCAGAATGCAAGTAAGTATCAAATAACAATTGAGATTCTTCACATTGAACATCTTTCTTGTATTTACCCTCATTGTAAGTAATGTTGTGTACGTGAGTATTTATGTCCTTCAGCGATCATTAAAAATATTTTTGAAACTGCAATAATTGTAATAAAATACTTTCACAAAAATTCATTCAAGAAGATGTTTCTTCTTCTTTTATGTCTTCCATTCTCAATTTCATTTAGCCTTCATAATTGTACTGTAGGTTATTGTTATCATTATCAATTTTTATTACGTGTAGTACTAAATACAACGACTTTTCCATTTTCAATTGAAACTGCACTTCACCTCACCTGCTAATTATTTTTTCAATCTTTTTTTCTCTTCATGTTGAAAAGGGAAATGAAATGATGGACTAATATTGTGCAGTGTGTGCGGTGTATGATACACCGCGTATCATTGTTTCGTCGCGTTCACTCACTATCATCATGCGAGACAATTAGAAAATGCCTTAAATAGCTTTTAAAAGATACGCCGTGCATCATCTATCAACTTTGGAAAAGTCATCTTTTGACTGCGACTTTCGGATGGTAACGTAATTAAGAAATTAGGTATTTAGCCATTTTTTGATAAAGCCGACAATCAATAGTAAGCCGCACTCCCGTTATTATGGCATGTACTCATCATGGCAATGCTTGAAATGCAGCTTCAATTGAGCACATGAAATAAAACTTGTTAACATTTGAAACATCTCACATTAATCTGATAGTTTACGTCATTCAAAAAAATTAAAAGTGCACCTGTGTACTCAAACCCATTTAAGTATTTAGATAGTGAAATGCGTTTTTCAGATGGAATAATCTACAAAAAGAATGTGCAAACAGATACTTTGTAAGGCAGTTAAGTGGAGATAAAGAATGCAGTAGTAGCTCGAAGTGGTTTTACTACCAGAGGCTGCAAGCAACAACGTCAATAATTTTAACTTGTCTTCTCATTCTATTCTCAGAAATTATCCTCTGAACCTTGAGTCAAACAAAACTGTGGCGAATCTAGTTACCGTTGGCATGTGAATGTTCCACTCGAAATTGCTACTCTAGTACATTATACGCTCCTACGTGCTTGTAATTGCTGGCTGGAGTGGAGCTCGAGCTCACAATTTACTTTAATGAATGTCAAGGATGTTCGTAATTTTTTCGGCAATTATCTCTTTGTCTCCTGTCTACATAAACACGACAACGCAGATTTGATTTAGCCCATGGTGACACAAGCTGCCAATTATGTTAATTATAAAAATTGAAAGACACTTGTATGTGTAGATGAGGATGGAGCGGAAGTTAATCTCATTTTTAAAAGCCTCTAATTAGATTGCCACTTGTCCAAATACAATTATCCTCACAAAGCATTATTGCCCGCTTGCATTGCATGCATTGCATGTGTGAGGCAAGGCCCAAGCAGCAAGCGTTAAAACTCATCCGCTGTAATATTCCATTTATTGCGATTTACACAAAAAACACTTTGTACCTTTAAATTGAAATTTTGCTGCAGGACGTGACAAAAATTAAACTGAGAAGAAAAATACGACTTTTTCGTCCATATAATAAAACTACTGACGACTACTGTTCCTGCTCCGCGACACGAATGTCTGCATAAAAAGTGAACTAGCAACGAAGAAAATTTCTTGACCTACACAGAGCAAAAACAAATAATAGACATGGTAATGTTTAAGCAAGCATAACAAACGATGAGTTCGTGTTCATAATGTGCCGTTTAAATTGAAATATGTAGTAAAAAAGGGTAAATAGTTTTTACTTTCAGAGTACAAAAAACAATAAAAGAAAAGTTTTGTAATTTTCATGAAGCCATCAACTATTTAACAGATTCCTCTCACTGACTACCGATGAGTGGGAAATGGAAGCTAAGACACTGTAACTTTATTATAAAAACATACACACATCTGAAAAGAGGAATAGTTCAAAATCCCACTACTTTTAACCACACTGCCAAAAAGTGCAACGGTTTCAGTCATACAAAAACCATCTCGTCTCATCAATACGCTGCCAAAATAAAAACTAAAGCCGCCTTAGCAAAAAAATAAATGCATTATAACATAAAATAACCAACAAAGTCATAAACGGAGCAAATAAATAAAGAAAGCAAGAGAATAGAATAAACTTTATTCATGTGTTTACATACCTTATTACAAAAATAAATAAGGCTAACTCCATTTAGAGTGTGTGCTCTTAGAAAGAAAAATGCAGGCAACGCAACGAGCGGAAATAAATTTTGTGGTAAAAATCTTGTAAAACTGCTTTTTATCCTTGAACTGCTTGAACATTTTCTTTTGCGCGTGAGCATCTTTTGTAGAGTGGAGAAAAAGAATGAGCAAAATAAATATTCCATTATTATAGATCTCGCCACCGAACATTTTCCCCTTTTGTTGCTTCTGTTTTTGTTTTTTCACGATCGCTATTCATCCACAAAGACTTATGACTGCCATTGGCCTTTACTTTGTTTATTCTCATGTATAATATATCATCAGCAAGTGGGGCATTCGTATTTTCTGATCGTTAGTTAGTTTTAAAAAATTCTAAAGCTCGTTATTTGTATACAGTTATAAAATATTTATTGTATTCTAAGTAAGCAAAGTACATTATGAAACTCCTTTCAACAAAATTCATCATGATCATAGAAATTGTTATTAAAAGAAACGAGACCATTCGACAATATTCATTACGGAAATTGAGCAGGATTGTTTTTTGTCTAAGTTACTTGAAGACTTTACTTTTCCTTCTAGTGAAACTCGCCGACATGACATAAAATACAGATACACACACGAAACGAGCAGAAAAAACAATCAGCAAGTTTCATTTATCACTCATAATAATAAAAGATAATCTAAAACGTAACTAAGTAATATGCAGTAATCATTGCGTTTGCGTGCGCACCAAAAGCACCTGAGCACGGCCACGGCCCGTACTTAAAAGTCCTAAAGCTGGTCAGTGTTCTTTCTTTCGTGTTTATTTCGAATCGAAGAACGGTTACACATGTCAAAAAATTTATTGCCCTTTTTTCCTCTACTTTACGTCCATTTACACCACTTTGCTCGGGCAGACATAAAGGTAATGTAAGGTAAGCAAAGTACGGTCTTTAGTCACCTCTGGTTCGTCATGCGATATTGTATTTTATTTTATTTTATTAGTAGAATACTCAAAAACGATTTACAACTCGGAGTCGTTTCGTTATTGTTGTTATTATTACTTTTATCATCATCATTCCATTTTCCCCTTGACTTAGTGACTTACTCTGAGAATGAGAGACACAAACGCTAATAGCAGTTATTGTAATCATAATCATAATAATAATAATGAAAGATTTGTAAAAAAAACTCGCCGCATCAAGTTCAAAATATCTAGTTAGTTAAGCTTGTTGCATTCATCTTTAAGTCGAATGTCTATTTTACGTTTTACGTTATGAAGAAAGAAAAACATCTACCCTTTTTACTTGTCATATCTCACCAAACGAGCGTCTGCAGACTTTTCAGTTAAAATCAGTCAAGAGTCAGACATCGTTTGGTTTTTCTCTCTCTTTCTCCTCTCTTGCACAACACAACCACACTTACACTGTGGTATAATAACCTATCATAATATAATATAACATAATTATAATATAAACCAGCTTAACAAAAATTAAGTTTTCTTTACATTACCTATTTTTTTCTTTTTTGTTTATTAGTAAAGTTGCCAGGAAAAATCATGCCCGTTTTTTGTACATAATGTAGCCAAGCGATTTTTTCTGTAAAACTGCAATAACATTTTGCAGCTATTAGTTGTACAGTGCTGTTGTGGCCTTAGTAGACGACTGAACGGCAACAATCTACAAGTCGTAAACAACGAAATCTTACAAAAAATGTATAATCTAAATGTACGTGCCGTGCCGGACACGCTAGTACAGCGAATGAATGAATGAATGAATGAATAATATTATTATTATTATCTGCCCATGTCGTGTACTTTTTTAAAGAAAGATGTGCCAGATTAATCTGAAAGAAGTCTATCTGGTCGATTCAACTTATTTAACTCTAGTCAACTTACCACCATCGTCACCATTATTATCATCATCATCGTCGTCATCAACATCTTCAAGATCAAATCACCATGAAAGTTTTAAATCATTCAGAACAATTTCTGCAAGCGTACAACTTTAGCTCTTCTAGTCAGAATCAAACCTTTTTTAAGTGCATCTATTTTTTCAAAGCAAATTGCTTGATTACCCGTTTGTTTCTCACAAAAAAACTGTAACACATAAAGTACATTATCTCAAGATCTGCCATGCCATGGACTTAAACAACAGACAGAGACTAGAAGACATATTTTTATAGCCATGCTTCGCTTAACTTATCTCGTCATCGTCACAGACGGGAATTTTATAGCGCTGTCATGTCGCGTCGCGTCTCCAACTAATCTAGTACCTGCTATTTTTGCCGGTGTGAATGAGTTGAGTTGGGTAAGTTTAACTTGAAGTCAGTCTCTTTCTGTAGCTGTTCATTTTTTCATCCTTTCTCAACTCAGCTAGGCTTTGTCATTCATTGCCAACAAAATACGGTTCTGCTGGTCAAGTCAAGTGATGCCTCGTTCTTACACAGCGTCTTCTATTATTACTGTTGTGTGTGATGATAGCTGAGAAGAGTTGATGATTCTGCAGGAGCATTAATTCATTTTTCCCTGTGTACTTGAGACTGTCCTCAAATCACACAATTTTCTTCATTCATTATTCACCTGCCTGCCTCCATCCACATCCACCAAAAAAACTAGTAACGACAGTATTGTCGTCACCATCATTATTCATGCTGATAATTATTGAAATTATATGCGAAGTGGTGATGGTGGTGTGCGCAGTAGTCAGCTAACTCTTAGATGACAACAGTAAAGAAAAAAGTTACATGAATAGCTGTAACCCGCAATACAATGGAAAGGAAGAACAAGTCATGTCACATCGCAATCGCGGCCAGTAATAACACTAATAAAAAGAAGTAAATGTAATAAGCATAATGAGAAACAAATTCGTGATCACCGAGTAGCCGCATCAATAATATCTTTTTTGCCGACATGGCGCACATGGGTCTCTTCGGACTGAACTGCAATTTTGTTTTTTTATTAAAAGATTTAGAGTAGGATATTTTCGGTGCTACCATACCACTGCCGGATTCTAAATTTCATACAGCAAAATGCGCTAAAATCAGAAAATAATCGTGATGATAAATAATGACACGGTTTCCACTGGTATTAAACTTAAGTTCTCCTTTTATCCAATGTTTTCCAATGTAAAAACAAAAAATACCATATTTACCCATCATTATTCAGATTGAGAAGAAGAACCGAACCAAGTCGGCAGCCTCATTCTCCTAAACACTGCATCACTTACATGAATGACCAGGTAAGGAAATTTTCTTTCCACTTCAACTCTTTAATTTTATTTGTCCGACTTAATCGTCATCGTCATTGTATTATCATTATTAACGATTGCGGCACTTTGCAATTGCAATATGTAATAATAACGCGCATTCATTCTACCTCTTCATTTATCATAGGTAAATATGAGGCTGTGGACTCAAAAATGTTTTGTGTGGTGGTAGTAGTGGTACAAACAGCCTCTGAACTCATTGTCAGTGAGTTGTGTTAAGTAAAACACAGTAGCAAGTTAGCAGGAAAAAAAGTAAACGGGATAAAGCCTCTTTTGATTTTTGTAAAATATTTTTTTCTTTATCGTGAAAGCTATCAACTTTTAATTAATATCTTTAGACGTGAAATCCTGTCAAGAGTGGAAATGCTATCTAACTGTTAATTTTTTCAGTGTTAAGAACTTACACGGGCAACACATCAAAAACATTATATAACAATAATAATAATAACGCTTTAGTAGATAAATACAAGTCCAACAACACTGCTGCCCTCGAAGCCTGCTGAGGATTGAAGACGGTTGTGTGCACGTGTTCTACTTGAGAAAGGAAAACATTAAACATTGTATGTAAAATGTAATATTCATTTCATTCTGTTTTGCTCAGCCAGAGTCAGACACTTGAGGTGCAAGTATTAAACTAAAAACTACTGCCTATTATTATTGCCTCAAATCACATCACAACTTAACATCAGGAAGGTGAGCTGAGTAAGCAAAGGCATTCTCATATCATATCATTAGTTCATCAAGTCAATATGACTTTCCGTCTTCTCATTTCCCCGTAACATAAAAGAAAAATACGGTACAATGCAATCTCCCACCCTAATAAATACAACAAACTGATCTCACTCACTGAATGACTGACGACGTTGATGAGCAGTGGTATTCAACTCCTGATACAAACAAACGGAATGGTAATGATTGCGATTTGGAACAGTGCATATATGGAAAAAGTCGTTATTATTATCTTCATTAAACCACCTCGAGAAAATGCTAATGTAATGCAATGCCTTCATTTTATCCTTTCTGCCTTTTTTTCACTACCTAGAATGAATTTCTTTTCCACGCCAAAGCCGCCGGTGGCTACCTAAAATAATCATAATAATTTTCACGAAGGAAAAGATTAGCATGCATAATTTGCCATTTTGAAAATTATGTTTGCCATAAAAATGGACACAGTGAGCTTGAGCAGATTTTCTTCTTCTCTTCAAGGATGGTAATGATTTGTGATGGATGACAAAGAAAATGCATCGCTATCGCAGGTATGGAACGAAATAACAGTTATTGCTGATACTTACGATACAAAAGTGTGTTTAATAAAAGCGCGAAACCGATTCACGTAATTACCATTTCGTTCGTTGGTATTATTAAGTCATAAAATAATACTTTTTGTCGATTTTCTTACGCGTAACAATATTATTGGCAATAATAATAAAAGTAGTAAGGGAAGTACAAGGTGAACGCTAAAATGTTCTTGCTAAAATACTGCGTGATTACCATAAATACTGCGGAACATTCTTGAAACAGACATGAGCGGCGCTAAAGCATTTCTGTAGAGATTCTGTCAAACCTAACAAAGTATTTGATCAGCAAACGATGTATTATGTATGTATTCAACTGAAATGTGTTTTGGAGCCGGGCGGGTTTCAACCTTCAAAAGCTTTCTGCAAGCTTTGGTTTGAAACCTCCCGTGCTTGAAATTTGATTCTTATTGATTCTCCAATAAAAATTTATTATCCTAACGTTTCTTCCTATAAATGGAAGTGTGCAAATTGACATTTTAGTAAAGGCTAGTCAGTGAAGTTGTTTGATGTTGCCGGTGACGCCGCTGTTGCATGTATAACATATTAACAGCATATATAGCTCGTCATGTCGAGTTAGCAACTTCCTGGTAGCTATCAAAACCGTTTTGCTAATTTTCCAATAAAAATCATGGCCGATCACAACAACTTGTATTAAATATCTTTTACAACATAAACACTGACGCTGACACGTCGGATAGTTTTTAAAATGATAAAAGTGTGCAGCGTTCCGTGTATGCATGACTGATAAAACGTGCCGAAAAGTCGATACAAGCAGAAAATTTCAAAATTTTGTCAGAAAGGACCTTTAGTTCACGGAACTTCCAATAAATGCCAATATTGCACATTTAATTTCAAAAATGCAAAAAAGTAATATCAGTCAGGTAAGCTATTAAATTATAAGCTTCAATTCGACTCATTTCAGTCTCACCATGAGTTCAAGGATTGAAGCGTAGCTGTACCGTACCAATGCAAGTAAATCAAAGACCAACTTAGCAGATTCTTAAGTACTAATAACATGTTATGAGATTGCGGATAACTTTGATGACGATGATTTTGATCCAGCTAATACTTGATACAGTACCTACGTGTATTATGTAGCGCAAAAATCACGTTTTTGTACAAAAAACTAGTTTCCTCACCTGGTCAATATTACAGCGATAATAATAATATTATTATTACGTGAAGCATCTTAGCATAATAAATGCAAACGTTCACGCAATGCCATGCCATTATTGATTATCCTACATAATAGTGTTACACAGATATTATTATTATTAAATTATGTTATACGCATCTAGCCCACGATACAATCAAGTAATTTTATGTAGGTGCCTATGCATAAATTAAATATTATAATATTGTGGTCAACAGGTGCATGTTGTGCACAAGATGAAATAATTACGGGTTTCAGAGTATGCACCAGGGGACCTTTTTTCGAAAAGAAAAATGTACGAAAAATGTGCACTTTGTAAGAAAGTATTAATCATTGCTCCGTGAGTGTATTACTTTTTTTTCTTGAATCGGGTTGGAATCGTCTCATTATCAGTAAATTTTCATAATATGTAATAAAAACATTAATATTAATAATAATAAAAAAAGATGCCTACCTAGATTTTCGCATTGCTTCGTCGCGGAAAGTGTACAGGCATGACTATTAATATTCCTATTAAATACCCAATATTGCTTTGAGCAAGAAGAACGAAGAACTAAATAATATTTTTTGGTACATTAAATGCTACTAATCCTGTTGTTCAGGTAAGGTGGTAGACTTTCTGCTGACTGAGCTGCTGCGATTTGCTCCTGGCTCTATTCTGTCTCTCATCTCATCTCTTTCACAGGCAATTGCAGCACTGCTTCACCGGGTATGTCTCATTTCTCCCTTGATAAGCCTACAAAGTAGTGCTAATGGTAACTAACTGATGAGATGAGTTTCTTCAGAAGAAAAAGATGAGGATTGGTTTGATATGAGTATGGTGCTTCGATTCACTCGTTCAACTTCAAAAGACGGTTCTCGGAACATCTCTCAAGAAAAACCAACAGAAACCTGATTTTTTTTCACCAAAATCTTTTTTTTCTTCTAAGTAGGTAAGGTAAGGTAAGTTGAAAGTTGAATGATGATAAAGAAAGACAGAGAAAGAAGTAGACAATTTTTTTCTTATTTTTTTTTTTGCTAAAAGTTTGATGCTTGCTGTGTGATGAGATGAAATGATGCTCCTGCGTGCTTGCTGCTGCAGAGCTACTCGCGTTCATTATGGTGAATGCAAATTGACACAAGATAAAATAATAAATTATTAAAGCGTCCCTCTGGCTTCAGCTTGTCTCTCTTAGTGAGTCCGTCAGTGAATGAATATTTATCTGTAGTATAAAAACAACATCGTAGATATAATTTGGACACGGAAAACACATACATTTCTCTTTGAGTAAAAGTATTTAATATTACAACAAGGAAAACGCAAAAGAAAACAAATTCTCTGCCCGACAACCATCCAAAGTAATAATGTGGTGACTTGATGAACGTTCAGTTTGCAGCATGATACAAATTAAAAAATTTGCGTAGAAAAAGAATAAGAAGAAAGACTGCTCAGAATTGAACAAGCGATATGCGGCACAATTAAAATTAACCAGGTTTGACTTGTTTACGTTTGCTTACGATGTAGCAATAAATGGATTACGTATTACATGACAAAGACGATGACGAGTGAAGACGCCGACTGTTGCACTAGTAAAATCTTGTGCGTCAATTGAAGTCTTGAATGAACTTTAACAAGACGCTCCACACCCATTCATCATTCACGTAGCTTTCTCATCGAAAAAATAAGCTGCTGATTTGGAACCGACTGGCCGACCACCACATATGAAAAAAAGGAAAAATTGCAAAATCAAAATGTAGCATGCCAGGCCTTTGCCTTGGAGTTTTCCACTTCGTTATGTTTTCTTACAAACAAACGATGCAAGAGAGAAAGAAAAGAGTTTCCTTTTCTTTTCCTTTCTTGTTGACCAGTGAAACCTGTTAAAAAGAATGATACATATTCCTTTCTTTCTATTCAGCAGAACGGAGAATAAAAATGACACTGATTGGAAGACAAGTGAAAATGGCATTAGAGGAGAATACATACGATTTCCCAATTCTACATTACATACTCACTCGGACTTTGGACAGACAAGACTAAGATTATAAAAATGTCATGGATCATAATGAGTCTTTGGTTGGTTGCACGCAAGCAGCTGGCTTTTTCTTGCTAGGATGACTATGACAGGTTTTAAATTGGCAAAGAATGAAGAAAACGAAGGGATGGGAATTGACGTTTCTGTCTGTGAGGTTAGCAACCTGGAAAAATGAGGAACAAAACTGCTTTGCATAACCAACCACAAACACACAAACAATATTACACAACACACACTCTGCGGGGCGATCATGATCATGTCTTGTCTTTGTCTCGTCTTGTCTTAACAAACAGCTGAGAAAATCCCTAGTTAACAAAATCAACTCGCTCACTCCCAACTCATACATAAGTCCCAGTGATCATCTCGATGATAAAACGATGAAAAAGTAGTGCGTTTGACCATTATCCGACTGCGGTAGCGACCGCCACCGACACCGCCACGTAACCGTTAGATTCAGGCGGAAGACAAAGAGATGCGCTTTTTTTTTATTATACACGTGTGGTCTCCGAAAAACATTTCTAAAATGTAAAGTCATACATAGTCCTTATAATTTGACTATGACTGAAAGTGTGAAGCTACTACCAACGCATTTGTATCTTTCGGTTCTGTGATGAAATTAAAGAAACTTTCCCAGAAAAAGTAAATACTTATGTCATTTACGATTATGTCAGATGATGAGTCTACCTCTTATCAATTGAAATCAATCTTGAAAAGTTGCGAATACCACGAAAAGATGTAATAATAGCATTAGCATTAACAATTCAATGTGTTAATAGCGCTCGTGTCGACCAAAGATGCATTCATCCTCTCAAACACTGATTTATATCAAACCGCTTCATAATAAACGTGTCACTCAGAGTCAGAATTGAAGGGAAAAGTTTTCTTTTCTGATCTTTGTGTAAAACATTTTTGTACGGCTTCGCTTCTCTAATAACAGAGAATAGAAAAAGGATAAAAACGATGTAGCACTAAATATGTATGGGTATGATTTCTCGACAAAATAGATAACGGGGAAAGTCGAAAATAGCAGATAGACGATATACAGCACAATTGAGCACAACAATTTTTTGTCGACACGAGCTGAAATAATACAAAACAACAATCGATTCAAATTTTCCGTTTGACAACTGGACGCGCAGAGGTAGATAAAATATAGAAAAATGATTGTGCTCGTACTCCGTAAAGTATAGGAAGAAAACTGCTTTTCAATTTCAAAGTTATCTGAGTGATGAAAGATGAAAGTACCTTGCAACATTTTGTTAATCTCAATATTCTCAATCTGTTATGCCCGGATACCATGAACATTATGAAGTTTGAAACTCTTTTTTTTGTCTGCAACTTTGATTCTTCTTTGAGAGAGAATTGTGAAGCAAACCAAAAGAAAGTCAAAAGAGTTTTGACTTAATACGAACAAATCTCTTTCGCTAAGGAAACGCCAGGTTTTTATATTAAAATAACTTTATTATTGTCGTAAATTCGTACAAGGTTTTTTAAGATTACTTAAGACGTCATCATTACAATATAATAATAAAAATAGCCAACACGTAATAGAAAACGCGTTAGTTCACATGTTAACTCCACGGTCACGAGTTTTGATGGAGGATGTGTTAAGCGAGAGAGTTTTTCAACAATGTGTGACATTTACAATACATCCTGCTTAATATTCGATTAAAGTTGTGACGCAACGCAGCCATTATCAAACTGCGTACCTAATTTCAGATTTCCAAAATAACGCACATTCTTCTTCTTTCAAGTAAATAGTTCCACTTTCTACAAATATTTCCTTATCCCTTTTTGAAACTTGTTAAACAGGAAATGAGTGCCCACGTACACAAGAAAGGGGAAACATTTGAGAATTTTTAATTCTCTGGAACACATCAACTTTGTTATGAGAAGGACGAAGTCAAGTCAAAAAGTAAGAATCCGAGTGAAAGGAATACCTACAACAACAAGAATAGAGTCTGGTCAAGAAATAGTCTGGATGGGGCCACTTGAGACATTGCGCGCGAAAAATGGGATTTGCAAAAATTCCAGAATATACATTTTAATCACAATTAAAAGTTGTATATGTCATTAAATTTTCACTTCCTGACGATGGTTTTCAAAATAGTTATGCGCGCGC
>VYYJ01001649.1:0-28374 GCA_021029165.1 Cyphoderus albinus | reverse complement strand
ACATAGACGACTACTTCGTCACGTATATAGTACATATCTAAATCCGTAATGACTTTTCTAAAGTTTTCTTCAATGAGAGATGCATCGGGTTCAACTGTTTCGAAGTTGAAAAGATGGTAAAAAGGATGATGTGGGGACAGGTGCTCGGTCCATCGAAGATAGATCCTACAACAATAGCCAAACCAAATACAACAGCACATGATCATTACAAACATTATCGCTTTAATCTAATTAAAACAAAAATATTTATATATGGTATAAGCATTGTTTTTTCAACGGTACTAAGTACATGTGTGATGATGAAAACATACCTGTTAAATATTGTTTCACGCAAATCCGTCTCATAATCATTTAAAGACATGGTCATCAAATTTAAATGATGAGGGCGATTTAATATGTGGCACTGCGAGGTACATTGATCGATACAAAACAGATTGTCCTCTGGCAAATGTCTACACAATTCTACAGAGTATTCCCTTATTGTGCGGTACTCCTTCCTCAGCATTACAGGAACTTGGCATTTTGAATTCCAATCAAATATGAATTCGAATTTTATTCCATTACGGGCGGCCATATATCTTGTGTGTAGAATGTGCCCAATCTGAATGAGTGATTTAAACAAAACTCTGAGATGCGATATCTTAAATTGAAAAATTAAGTTGAACGTATAGTTTTGAACTTACGAAAACAGATGCGATCCATCGCCCCAGCGTTTTATATCCTACACCCTTGACAATGTCCATAGAATAAGCGTCGTAGTTATTTGCAAAATAACTGTCTTGCATCAGTTGCTTTTGAAACAAAGCCCGCTCATATGAAATTGTGTACAATACATTGTCGATCTGGCCAATTTCCAAATTCTTTCCGAGATTCTCAAATCTACTTTTGAAGCTTGATTTCTTTCCAGCGACATGTTTTGGGACGAACATGATTAGTTTCCAAATCCTTGAAATACTCATTACTTTGCTGGTGGTTACAAGTGTTTCTACATCTTTCCTGGTAGCTTTCTCGAGTTCACGATCGTAGTTACAACGTTCAATCTCTGTCCCGCCGTTATGTAGAATAAGCGTGGGTTCGTTTTGATGACTGTTAATGTAGTCGTCTTCATCTGTTAATTTCCCATCCACAGATGGTTTGATAGATATTTCATTAAGTGGATTTTTATACGATGATGAAGAAATTTGTCGAGAACCAGACAACACCACGCTGTTCGGATCATAGCCCCTCTTCTTATAAAATATCAAGTAAGGTTCTTGAGGGATCAATGAATCCGTGAAAGTTGGGACCAAAGCATCTTCAATGCGTTGCCAAAGTGTGCCTGACTTTATGTAGGTGATGTAGTGGCCGTGCTTGATACTATTACCAACATGATTGATTGATCCCACTACGTCGTATTGTACAACCTGCAAAAACATAGTATAGCACATTAATGCACAAACGTTTTTGCATTTTCCTATTGCAAATAAAAGCAAAAATTTCACCTAAAATACAATTGCAAAATTCATACCTCAGTACCACAGGTAATGGATAGTTCGTCCAACACTAAAACTTTGTTGAGCAATTTGGTTGTGACCTTTTGTCCGACGGGGTTTGTGAAGGTTAAAAATCTTGCGATATAGAGCCATGCAAAATCTGGAGGCTTGAACACCTCTTCTCGTGTGTCAGACTCTCTGAAAGACGTAAATAATGGATATTATCAATTTAGTGGAAATAATTATATCACAAAAAGGTATCCCAAAAAATCCAAAAAATGTGGAAAACTCTTTAAGGTATCCTCATAATACTAATAAATAAGAGATATTCAAAATGATGTTATATTCAAAACTTGCTATTTACCCTCTGATAAAACTTTCATCTAACAATTCCTGAGTTGTCTTCAAAGAATCATCATCCACCTCTAAGGTTATCATGAAGGCGTACCCGCTCCCGTCGCTCACATACTCACCGGAGGTCTCTGAAACAGATCAGATGTGAATTTTAGATTGTTTTAAATTTTCGCATAACATCAATATTCGTAAATATTATAATTACTAAAGTCATACTGAATGTTTTAAATTCTCTCCAGAATATCAGCATCCCGCATCGTTCAACAATTAGGCAGAGCAAACTGAATGCATCACATTCCTTTCCAATTTTTAAATCAAATTCTTTCTCTTTCTCTGACAAGGGAAGCAAACAAAATTGAAGATTAACATCGGTACTTTAATCATTAGTATTACATAATTTTCCATACAACCAGTAACAAGAAATTAAATAATTACAAATTACCGCCAAGATTTCCAATTAAAGATATAATTACATCAGGTATTAATGCATCTCCAACGGAGCCGTTCATACATCTCATCATTGACAGAATTTTGCATGTCCAACAGTCAATTATGTCAGCTGTGTAAATTAATTAATTTTTCGTTTTAACTTAACTGTTCATGAAACGTACAATTTATCACTTTGTTTTCATTACTTTTGCTTCATTTATTAACTGAAAATTTTGTATAAAATATACTACTTACACTGGTTATCGTGGTCATGTCGAGGAAGCTTCCCTCCAGTGTACAAAATCTGATACAGAATTTGTAAACTGGCATTGATGTAGCAAGTATTTCCGGAATTAATTAGAAGTGCACTTTCCGTCGGTTGAGACATTTTTCGATTTAAAAGTAAACAATAATTTTTTAGATCTTAATTACCTTTAGAAACATTTCACCAAGTAAAGATTACATGCGACTCATGATTGCGACCGCACCGAGTTATGAAATACACAAGACTACAAACTTGTGTTTTGTGTGTGTACACGCATCTGAGAAATACGTCTCATAAATTGGCCAAATGTTTAACAGCTTTCATGTAATACAATCATCATCATTCATTGTTTTAGATAAAAATGAATTATCATTTTCGCCGAATGCATTATTCTTAACTTCTCTGTCTGGACAATCTTAAATGTTTATTACTGAAGTAAAAAAGAAAGGATGAAAAAAAAACGTAGCGTGTTACTCTGTAATTTTATCCAGCCAATTTAAAGAATGCAAATGAATGTGCCAATTTGAAAGGTCAAAAGATCATTTTCAGTTGATTTTCTACAAAAAATATTAATCTTTATAAATAATGTAAATATAAAAAGTTTCTAAACTACATGCGTCAGAATTTATGACACACTTTTATAATTATGCATTCACAATACAAAACTCAAAACTTAAATCTGTATAATTCAAACTATGAATGTCCCCACTGTTATAACTTTACGCACAATATAACACTTTTTTGATCACGAAAAACCTGTTACACATTTTAATTATAACTTTTTAATAAATCACAATGTCCAAAATATTCTAACTGAACAATATCAATTATTTATTATTAAAGTAACATGGAATAAAAAAAATTAGCGTCATGTAATATTATTGGTTTTAGAAATTAATATAGTACGTAAAACAAGGTTTTTTTATATAATAAAAGCATCACATCGTTTAATTTTCAGATAAAAAAATAGTCACGCTGAAAGTTTGACATCACAGAAGCAAACAAGAGGATTAACATATGAAATAAATTATATTATAATTATATAAAATGCGCCTGCTGCTTTCTGTCGACTATGCCGAGCTGGTTACGTAATCAAGGTGTCCACATGTTTAACATCAAACTGAAAACAATAACATATCTTAATATCAACAGATTGGTCAGCATAAAACCAATTTTCAAAATGCAACAAATTATTACTTTGAGCATTGCCATATTGGGAACGTTTGACACATATTGCTCCAATGTGTCAATGGATGGATTAATAATTTTGCATAACAAATTCCAACCAGAAGGGCAAATGAAGGGCTTTGAAATCGGGCGGTCGAAAGGATAGCTAAAAATCAAAAAAGTAAAATGTAAAATATCTTCTTGTTCATAATGTTTTGTCACTTGTACACTTACCCCATCGGACGCGCGTCTGGATACTTTTTCCTGGGCAGGCCACAGAATAAATAGGGGGAATTGCAAGCTTCTGGAATCTTTTGGAATCTTCTGGAATTCTGGAAATTAGTGACCCGATCTTCATCATAATTTGTCACCATTACAAAAAGATCAAATGGGAGGCCCTTTGCAGACCCCTTGGGAATGTAAAGATGCTGTGGCCAGCCACAACCGCAAAATTCTGCTGCGTTTGAAGGGTCCGGGCCCAATTCCTCCATTTCGTGGAGAGAGCGCGACCAGGGTTTAGTTAGAGAGGAATCGTGAGATCTCCTCGTGATGATATTCTTACCAATGCGCACTGAGACCAAAATATAAGTGATTAAAAATTATGCATTCCTTTAATCGTCAATTTTGTCATCGTTATCACTTACATTTGACTTGGAAAGCATCAAGCTGGAACATAAGACGTCTCTGTGCCTTAAGGTGAAGTCTGCGACCTTTCTCGTCATAACGGGGAGCCATGAAAATGCGAACTGTTCCTTTGCCGGATTTTGCAATTGCACAAGGTTTACGTACCTATACATAATCAATCCGGATTTTAAACAACTTTTCTTCAATGTAAAAGATGAATGGGCATTACAATAAATAGATTACGATGGCAATTTTGAATAAGAAAGGTTCATGGGCCAGATGCACAGCGCATATTTTTCCCTGCTCTTCATCAGCAACGTCAACACTTTTGTCCACTCCGGGAGACAAGTGGAATTTTCGGTCTGTCCAGAATGTTCTTAATTGGTTGACGTGGTCATGGCCCTTGGAAATTATTTCTACATGGTGAATTTCCACTCCCCTCCAAAGTAACTCAAACTCTCCCTAAATCAATCAATATTCCATTTTAATAATCAATATTTCCTGTTCTCTTTGTTTGCTTTGAGGAAACTACTGAAGCTTGCAGACTTGTGACAACTTACCCCAATGACTTTGTATGGAGGTAGAGATTGTTTAAACTTTTCATACAGATTGTCGATAACGACGTGGTACCTTCGAATAAGAATAAGAATAAAATAGAATGACAATTGCGGTCAAATGTGTGAAAAGCCGTTAAAAACCGTTAAAGCTCACGGGTAGAAGATGGGGTCTCTCATAGACACAGCGTTCTCTCCCATAACGCCTGGAGGAAGGTGGAGTTTGTAAAGTGGATCAGTTAGGAAAGCGATCATCATGTGACCATAATTGTGAAGGCCGAAAGTATCGTAAAAGAAAGGGTTCACGCTCAGTTCGGAAGCCTCCACAGTGTTCGAGAAAGGCTCGATTCCATTTGTGTGTTTTATGTAGAGTGGTTTACCGTTTTGCTATAATTACAAAAATAATTTCATGATGCAAACTCATGGCATAATGCACCTCTTGTAGCCATTCGAGTATCAGTTGTTAATAAGTTGACTTACGCCTATCATTTTTCCAATTTTTGCTGCCTTCGCAAGACGAGAATAAATCCCTAAAACTTCTGGAACAAAAATGTTTCTTGCAAAGTTGGGATCGTCCAAGTGAATAATATCCTTCAAATACAAATTTCATTGTTCAAAGACTGGAATAGTTTGATAATTATTAGACCGCATTAATATTTGAACAGGTCGGCTCACATGCAGTCCTTGTTTAGGGGGACGCAAAGGCCACCATTTTCCGGATGCCAAGTCAGCAAGATGCGAATTGTAACCTTCATGGACAACGCCTCCAGGTTGAAAGTCCAGCTCGTATGTTCGGTGCAATCCATTTGATAGCCGTTCCGCGTTGTATCTGAAAATTTAGCATTCACCCAAAAGAGAACATAAAAAACTAAAATTAACACTAGTTTGTAGCAACTGCTAAACCGCTAACCGCAACTACACATTCTACCTCGAGAAACAATGTTGTAAACAAATTACGTGGCTTTTTAATAGGTTTTCATTTAAAAAGCGATTTGGTGTTCACGCATTTGGTACATATGCTTTATTAATAAGGGCTGGCTTGTATTAGTAGTTAGAAACTTTTACTTTCTTCTTCACTCCTCAAAAGCTCATCAGAAATTGCATTCCGCTTATTTCAGCTATTATCAATTTTTCATCTTTGCTTGCATTGCAATTTTCGATGTAATCCATCTTTGAACAGAACACGTAAGAACAAGAAACTCATGAAGAATGTTGCACGAAAAAGTTTACTTGTGCACTCAGCCAAAGCATGAAACATTTTACATGTGCCTACATAAAAATTACTTTTCCAAGTTCAAGCTCACAAACTCACGTCATTTTTCTGTAATGTAAATGTAAGTACAATACCAACACTAGGTATCATATCTCTTTCATTATCATTTCATGTCAATGATATTGATATTTGAAGCTCCGGCAAACATAATACGTGAGTGAGCACAAAATAAGCTTATCGATATCGTAATGAAGTTATAAGGGCACTGCTAAAAATGTGTAACAAAACGTGCTGAATTTTACAATATTCATTACATACCTTGCCAGAAGGTTGCGATGCATGAAAAAGAACAACTCGGCTCGCCTGTCGGGATGCCTGGTTGCATTCAGTGGGTGGACTTGATGCCAGTACCTTATCATTAGATAAGTATGAAAATACAAATTATTTAACCACAGAGTTTTCAATCACAGTAATGGCAAATTATGTGTTACAGTAATTTGGGTAAATATAGATTTATGAAATTAGAGTTTTACGTACCAATGGTGCTGATTCACCATAAGATCCTCTCTCCAGTACCACAATTTGTTTTCGATTCCGTTATCATGTCCCACTTTGCCATCAACCACGATGCATTTCTTTTTTTTACATAAAAATGTTATTATTTAAAACATATGTTGAAATAAATTGCTAAATAAATAAATAGCTTTAGAATTCATACTTCTTCCTTCTTTTTGTGTCCTTTGTGTCCTTTGTGGCCCTTGCCTTTGTGGTGCTTGTCTTTGTCCTTGCCATGACCTTGGCCGTGTTTCTTTTTCTTGTGTTATAACTTTATAATTCATACTTCTTCCTTCTTTTTGTGTCCTTTGTGTCCTTTGTGGCCCTTGCCTTTGTGGTGCTTGTCTTTGTCCTTGCCATGACCTTGGCCGTGTTTCTTTTTCTTGTGTTCACCAGCTCTTCCATTAACACTGGCGTCATCAAGTCGTTTCATGGTTGCCTTCAGTTTTGTTTCATTGTCATCTCCTTTTCTCTTGCTTTCTCGCACCAACTTTCCATCCAGTCCAATGAATTCTCCAGAGATTTCTGAAGAATCGGAAATTGATCGGTCAGAGATTGGTCTTGGAGTAGTGGTGAATGTGGAGTTGCCTGCTTGCTCAAGAGCTCGCTTGATCCTATTGCTTCTTGACTTATCCCCGTGCTTTTCTAAATCAATTGCTCTGTATCGTTCGAATTCGTCCTTGATCAGATGTGCTGGAACGAACCAGTCTGGAATAGCATCCAGGGGATGTGCCATTGTAAAACCAGTCATGTCAGGTCGCTCTTGAGCTGCAGCCATGAGACCCAAGTACCAAACCTTTGGGTGAACCTTTTGTCTGTGGAGTAGATCCTTAGCCAGTACTAAGACGTCTTGTGGGGTATTTTGAGCTGCAACATTTTTTCAATTAAAAATAGATCAATACTAATCCACAAATCACAGTAAAAGCGTTTGAAATGAGAAACGTTACTTTATATTACGTACCGACAAATATTCGTTGCAATTGCGTCCAAGCTTCAATATGCATTGGACTCAAACTGTAAAAGAAAGCACCTTTTGGACATAATTCAGAAATTTGAGAAAGTTCTCCTGAATTGTCTTCTTCGCTTGATGAGCTACCACCCTCGCCTTCCAAGTGGGAGCCTTTGAACAGCTTGAAAAACTTTGCTTGCATTTTTTGGTCAGCGGCTGCAATTACAAAATCATTCTCTTACAGTTTTATGAACCAAGGAAAGATATAAAATTTGAATTAATTAGCATTTGAATTTAACTTACGAAGCGCCGGAACAAAACGTCTGCCTGCGTGATAAGCCCATTCTTTATGGAGAAACTTTTTGTTTCCTCCTGTGATCTCACAAGTGAGCCTGAAAAGTACAAGATTATTTACTTATCTCATGATTCATATTGAATTTGGATTTTAATTGATTTGATCTTGAATACTTACTGTAAAACATCTTCGGTATTGTAGAATATATAACTCATGAACAAATAGATTCCCGCAAAACTTATCACATTTAAGTAGTGATCTTTTGGGATCGAGAAATGCTGGCCAAGATGAATAATTTGTTGAATAATCTTTTGTGGGTGCGAGAGAAATTCGTGGTAAAGATCCAAAAGTCCGAGATGACCGAGGTGGCCAAGATGACCAAGGTGGCCGAGATGATGACCAAGACTACCATAACCGGACTCGGCAACGACCACGGCGTTGTGTTCATCAGGAACGTAAACGGTAGTTGGTGGGCCTACAGCTGCTACAACGGGGGCACCTCCAGGTGCTGACCCAGCGGTAGGCACAGACTGAAGTTCTTGGTTTGCCCCATCATAGTATTGACTAGCAACAGGGGTTTGGTCAACTTGTTGGACCAAGTGAGAGTTTCTCGCTGCTGCATTGTTGGACATAGGAATTCTCGGATGAACTGCACTGCCAGCAGCCTGGGGCTGTTCCATAGTAGGCACTTGTGACGTTGCCGAGTCAGGACCTGCTCGGCGCCTGGGAATCCTTCTCATCATTGGATTCTGTCTTTGTGTCTGAGAAGGTTGAGGGGGAGGTGCAACCACTGCAACTGGTCCACCACCCTGCGATGACATTTTCGATTCGAGTGCAACATTATCAAAAGCGTACTGGGTTATCGGGCCCGTTCGTCCCACTGGGTCACTGGCTACAGCAAGGAGGTCGTCGGGTGAGTCAATGTAAGAACTAGGGTGAAACTGTGGCTCTGCTAACACTGAACTGCTTGAAAGACATAGCGCGAGAAAGAGGATAGAGCAGGTCGACGCCAAAGAGGACGTCGATATTTTGAAATACTTTCGATGAACACTGAAGCACCTCATTTTGGAGAAAAAGTTTTTCTTTGCGGACTGGAGAACTCTTCGGGAGGTGAGCGAGAGGTAAATCAGTTTCCGAGTCAGCTTACTAGCCGCACCTTCATGATACATAATTTCACATTTAACTAACCGAAACTGTTCAAGAACCTTGTTGTATGTATACCTCTGCTCTGATCACAAAAACTAAATTCACTTCTAAAAAGCCAAGTAGTCGTGGACCGACCAGTTGTCAGAGTCGGCTCCCAAGGCAAGACTGAAATGAAAAGTTATCAGTTTGTTGATGTAATAGTAAAATCGATCTGTGAAAAATTAAGCCCAGTCAAAAAGTCATTCACATACCTAAGTGGCATGTACGCACTACACTCTCATAAAAAGGGAAAATCGAATAATCATCTTAATAATAAATAAGTTTGAAAAGGAATCAATTTAATTAATATTTCACCTTGTAAAAAATTATCTGTAATAATCATAAATAAGTGCGCTATAAATACATAGTAAATTGTAATTTGGCATTTGCATTTGTGGAATAGAGGTTAATATCATATTCGTTAGTATAAAAGCTCTAACGATCACGTAATATCTTGTAAAAACACTCCGTGAAGAAATGTGCCCTTTTTAAAATGTACACCAATATTGTATAAGGTAGGCAGGGCTTAAAACTGAGTGAACAAAGTAAAGGTATTCATTTTTACATTACGTTATTGTGGATTAACTACGGTAGCATCATTTCATTGCGTCAATTGATTATTAACAAAGCTGTAAACAACTCAGCGCGGTATAATCATAATCACAGTGTGCAAAAAAAGAGAATTCACTTTTTATTGAAAGTGGACACCCTTTGAAATATATATTGTTAAGGTGGCGCATCTATCCACCCCCGCTTTGAAATTAAAACTAAATTTAGGTACATACGTAATATGCATGTAAAATGTATTAAATTATAGGTGCCTATATTATGTAAAGGTCATTGCTCATCAAAAAGTTTTTTTTGTTTTATTTTAAAAAATGTGAAAATTTTCACAACAATGTGGAGTGAATTAATTTATTTGTTGTTGTTACCTCGATTATTTATGTTAAGCCATGTTCTGCGCTAATCAGTCAGGGGATGGCCACATGATCAATTATAGGATTTCCATTTTTGATGATTGATAATAAAGCCGAGATAAATCAATGAGCTATACTTTATTTTATAGGGGATGATTTTTTAATGTTTTTTCACTTTTTTCTTCTTCTTTTTCGTAAAGAGTAAAGGTAGATTAGACGGAGATAGATAAGGTTCGTTTATTCATTCGTTCGCTCTTTATGGGCGAAAAGGATGCGAGAATGAGAATTTAATATGTAGTAATAAAATCAGTGGATTTTTCATTTTTGAAAACAATATTTTTGAATACCATCGCTTGCCTCTTCTTCAGCCACAGTTTACATGCTAAAATTAAAACGTAGTCAATGGTAGATTGAAAAATGATAAGCAGTGCGGAGTTGGATAAGCACGGTGAAACATGACTGCAAAACCCTTCAACGTACTTTGTTTTTGTATCAAAGTCGTACTTATAAATAAATATCTATATAATAGTAGCGCAACGCTGCTGCTTTAAAATGTATCAAAATTAAGTATGGATATAAGACGGACGTGGCAAAATGGCCCATTTCTTATCTGGTGTTGTGTTTCATTAACAAAATATATGAATTGTATCAATGAGATAGGGCACATCAATAAGGTGCCTATATAATTAAGTCCACATGATATTTTTTGTAGATGTACGTGAGGAAAATAACGAATAATGGATACAATTAAAGTGGCAATTCGTTTCAAATAAATATGAAGTGAGCGTGCCTACAAGAAAACAAACGGAGAGAGATGCGTGTGTGAGGCGTGGTCAGCAACCCAATTAAAAATATCTTCAATTGAAACTGAAAGTTGTCTGAAAGAGTCTCATCTATTTCTATATTTGTACAGGTGCGAATTTTTTCTACAATTAAAGTTATTAGACACCACTTAATTGGCTAGTCATTAATTGATGTTTTTCTAATACTAATTACTGCTTTAATCAAATCAGCCATACCTGTATTTTTTTCATAATTAGGATAAAATGGCAAAATATATGTGTGCGCACAGACTGACCTTTACCAACTGACGGCCTCGAGAATTTAAAAAGTCTTTCTTGAATATTAATCTTATTTTTAATAAGGCAAATGAAAGTTGTGTTTTAAAAATGTTGAATAATAGTACCAAAAATAAATGTTAGTGAACTTTTAGAGAAGACTGTTTTTTATCATCAGCCACACACACGGACTTTACCTACCTTACTTAAAATTATCAAATGCTAATGTTGCATTACATTACGTTACGTTACGGGTTTGGGGGAGTGAAAAGGGAAAGTGATGAATGATTTTTAAAATTATTTCTTTTTATTTATTCCTCTTCGTCCCTTCATTTTAATCTAAAAGTCTTGCCAGACAAATGGTACATCTAAATATTTAAATAAATAATTACCCCTTTTATACATAAATACGGCGTAAGAGTCAAAATAGTAAAAAATTAGAATTTGAACTGCTGAAAATAGGTAGCTGAACATTTAGTTTACCTGCTGCTGTTCTACTCTTAATTCATCTTGGTTGGCTTCTCTGATTTTGCCGAATCTGGTTTATTTGGCAAGAGAACTTGAAGACGAATTTGGATTACTTAATAGAGAAGTAAGGTGGTTCCTTTTCTTTCCTATTTGATCTTATCTACAATTCGTTTCGTTCAGTGGGAATGGGAAAGCTGAAAAGATAAAAGTGGTAAGGCGGTCAGTGGTCGGTCGAACAATGACATGAGAAAAGAATCTTCAAATATTTATAATACATAATCAAAAAATTTAATCAAATTTTGAAATAGTAACCAAATAATAACATAATTTATATAAACACAAAAAACAAATCGAACTGAATTAAAACCAAGTTAAGGTATCTAATTAATTACACTTGAGCAACAAATTGATCAACAATGGTGCCATTCTCCAAACGGATGTAGTTGAGAGGAGGACCCCACAGGTCCGTAATGTTTAGTTCGACTATACGAGATCCTCTGGTCCATCCCACCCAACCACCTCCATGACCTGATTGTCTGTTGTAGCATAGGGCAAGATTTTTATAGTTGCAGCACCACCCATTTCCATGATTGTGACCAACAAAGGCTGCCCGAATGTTTTCAGACTCGACCAAAGCTTTCATGAAACCTGTGTCCTTTTCTTGAGGGGTCACAATATCATCTGAAAAGAAATGATGGTGGATAAATTTAGATGTTTAATGAAATTTAGAAGTTTCGAGCCAAAATAATTTTACCAGTTACAATTTAAAACTACAGACCGTGCTGACCAGGGCATTCTGGATGCTCTTCAATTGATTCGTGAATTGGTTTGTATTCATCCCTAATGAAAAATATGCTACATTAAACACACTGAAAATAATCCACTAAATATTTATCATTGAGTGTAATGATTACGTTGGGTAATGGAAAAAAGCCAGCGAGGGAATATTGCCCCACTTTGCATTCATTTCTTTCACTGTTTCAGTGAACCAATTCACTACAGTTTCATGCACGTAGTATGGAATTCCTCCAGATGAGTTTCTTCCTCCGCGACTATCGAAGAACCATAAAATGAGTGCGGGCTTATCTGATGTGGCGTTATGAAGACTAGAATTTTCTGGTGCAAAAATGGGAATGTAGTAATTGGTATTGCCGACTAGCCCAGCTTCTCCTTGTTGAGTGTAACACTGATCGTACTTCTGCTCTGCCTGTAGAATCTCTTCTCGTGAAACGTTGTTTCCAATGTCATGATTTCCATAGGTTGATGCCCATTTGTAGTTACCTTTTACAACCGGCCCGAGCAGATGGTCCATTGTAGCCGTTCCATTAGGATGCATGACCTCGGCTGACATTAAGTCACCAGTGAACACAACAAAGTCAGGTTTCTCCCATGATAAAATATCGGTCATGACTTTGATTGACTTCCTGTCATTTGCCGGACCCCATTCTGAGCCGACACCTTCACCGAAGTGACTGTCAATGTCAATGTTATGTTAAATTGGGAAATAATGATTCACAGGTTATATGAATATAACTATGATAAAATGCTTACAGGTCAGTAAACGTGACAATTTTGAAAGTGCCATTTTTGTTGAAACTTACAGGAAGACGGGAAGGGTTTTGGTGGGGCGCAAGACTTGCGGCTTGTATTTGCTTGGCAGCAAGTACCAGTGCGAGAAACAAAAATAAATGTCTCATTTTTTGCGTTTAACCTGATACTTCTAACAGCAGTTTAAAGTAAATATGGAAATGTTAAGTCACACATTTATGATGTTTGATCCATCTGATAATCTGAAAGCATTTTGAGCGTTATCTTTGCTGGTGATTCCAGTTGTGTGATGCCACCATAAAATTAGGTGTGGTGACAAACATGAGTCAAGTGCTGGTACACTAATGACTATGACAATAAGATATCACGTACACCTTTCAATCATAAGTGTGGCTGCCAAGTTTTTGAAGCTTTTGTACAGAAAGAATGAAGTGTATTTGAGTAGTTTACCGTTTTCGATTTTTTTTATTTCATAAGTGTCAATCAATTTCCATACTCACAAGTTATAATACTTAATTAATCATTAACCAATATACATTTAATGTACTAACAACAGTAACAAATAAGCTAATTCACAACTCAATTGATTTAAGAAATGTTATCTGTATAGACTAATGGTAAAATGGCAAAATTTCGGCTTGCCTAACTAGGATCACGAGATAGAATACTGCTGCAATATGATTATGATATGATCATATTAATATATGTAACAAACTTAAAATGCGAAACTGAGGACTACGTCATTTTGGAAAACAGAAATGATTGAATACCAATTTTGGTTGGGCTATGACTCTAAACAATTTTAATTAAGAGAGAGATGGTACTAAAAGGCGCGCTGAAGTGGGTTCACTATTAATAACAATAATAATTCATAAACGTTACATGACGTGAGTGACGATAAAGGGAGATGCTTACATCGTAATTATTAAACTTTTTATAATTCTACAATAACATACAAATTCATTCTATCTCTTCATAAATCTAAATTTACATACATACACATATTTTGTAATCATAAATTTTTAATTAGGTTTCTGCCCTACAATTCAAGAGCTAGACACTCATTACAATACATTAAACTACGTCAGATACATATTTTTTACATGAAATTATTATTACAACGATAAGGAGCATATTCATATTAAAAGCTATTGAAAAAGCTACCTCATATTATAGATACACATTTTATTGTTTATATAAACAATAACTCGATTAATTTTGATAAAACTACTCCGATACTTTTTCAAAACAGTTTAAAACAACATCTACAAGAAGAAGAAGTGGGACTTCCCTTCACTGCTGCGATCGTTTGTGTAAATCTTATTATGGTGAATGAATTGAAATTGAATGTGAAACAGTTATTTTTATCGCCCACGAACAGTTTAGCTAAATACACACTACATTAAATGAATTTCTTCTAGGAGGCACACGTGCTACAGTCAACACATTTATCATCTTTAATATTTTGAGAAATTCATCCACCAAAATCTCTTCATAATTCTTTCGCATTTTAAAGCTGCGTTGTAAAAATTGAACTAAATTATTGGTAAGATTATCGGATGCCTTGAAAATCCGATGCCCTTCAATAGTTCATTCAAAAGTCTGTTGTAGGAATTACCACGGTTGATGCAATAAAAATAAAATATTTTGCTAGTGATTATATTCAGGTTGCTGCATTTTATGTACAGGTTTTGCGTGCGAATAAATAACGCAAACTTTTCCTTTTAAAAAGGCAAAGTACAAAGTTATACTATATGCTCTAAAATATGAACTATGTAGGTTTCTAATTTACGTTGGGTTGACATCTTTCTAGAAAAGTTATCGAAATCTTATTGAAATCATTTAATTAATGCACCAACAAATTGCTGTAATACTGCGAAACAAGATATTCATGTAAATATAGCATTTCACACATAGTTAACCATTAAATGATTCACAATTGCCCAGACTGTTCATTGAAGGTCAGCATTATTAAATGTATTTTCTTTGGTTGGATCCAGAATTTTGCGCAATTTGGTTACATTTGAGAGGATTTTTCCCAAGGCATTCTGATTAAGGAAAGGTCTTACATTCATTGCCGCATTGAATATTGAATAATTTCATAATTGATCTCATCAGGTAATATTAAAGACAAGGTGGTTTCTAATCAGTGTCATATATGTCATTGTATGCATGTTTACGAACATTTATTTTTCTGCAATAATGCAGAATTACACAACCACAAAGACATGAACGATTTCTAATTGCCTCTTTCTTTGGCTCCATTAACCCCACTAAATGAGTACAAGAGTTATAAGCCAGTTCTATAGCATCTAATTTAATTCAAATGTTAAGAGCTTATTCACTCTTAAAGTAATTTCACTGTTGAATTAATTTAAAAAAAATTAATTATACAATCCAAATTTGGTTGTGCGAACTCGAGCTCTTCTCGTTGTGGGAAAAGGATTGAAATTCTTTTTCTGCTTGCCAGTAGCATTACCGCCGCTACTGCCTCCACTGGCCATCGAGCTACTACCCGACGAAGTCCTTGTCAGAGATTTCCTTCTCACGATAGGTTTCGGGGTGGTGGCGTTACTTGCGGAGCCACCACTGCTGTTTCTCCGTCTTGTTGGAGTTGTCACTGTCGTTACCACCGCGGTGAAACCACCATTCGTCATATGCACTTGATTGGAGCATGTGGAGGTGGAGGTAGTGGCAATGGTGCTGCTGCTGCCACCACTGCTGCATCCAGACGAGTCTTGATGTTTCAAGGCGGCGCCACCTCCTCCCTGCATCGAGGATTTCTTGTGCTTCCCATGACTGTGGTGACACTTCTCTGACGTGGAACTGTCTTTTCGAGACAGTGAATTCTTCGAGGAGCAAGTGGGCAGTCCAGAGTCCCGGTCAGAACTGTCATCCTCTTTTCCACAGTTGCTGAAATTTGACAGTTCTGGAAATCCGTTGGAGCAGTCTGAGCACGAAGATGCACAGTCCTCATCGTACTCCAAGTCCTCGTATTCATCATCGGCACCTCCCTCTGCAACCGCCACATCGTAGGCAGGCTTCAGTTTCAGTCTCTGGAGAATTGCAATGTTCTGTCTGATTACAGCATTGATCTCTTCGGTAGTTTGGCATTGACAAGGACAAGCTGTTGTTGGAAACACGGGAACAATTTCCAAGTCGTCGTTATCGTTCCCTTCACCTCTAGCACAACAGCGCCTTGATCCGATTTTCTTTCCATTTCCACATTGCTCGCAAATAACATGTTCATCAAACCCGTTTCCAAATGAGTCAGTGTAAGCCAGAAGAAAATCTTCTTTTCCTACTGGACTCACAGGGAAATTTTTTGGTCGCGGGGGAATCGGAATGTCCTTGGGAGGACTTCTGCTCGGTGATTGCTTGTTGCTACTCTTCTTATTCTTCAGACTTGTGTCAGTGAGATCAAGACTATGAACTGGACTTACAAGGCAATTTCGAACATCCACTTTTTTCTTCTTTTCTTCCTCTCCTTGGCCCATGTCCGCAGAAGTGATTGGGTTCAACTGGAGAAAATCTGGAGTCTTAAGGGGAGTAAATGCTTTAATTCCCCCAGCGGCTCCATCTGCGCTCAGGGTGTTACAAGCGGTGAGATCCAGAGTCAAGCCAGATCCTTTTCTTGTGGAGCTCTTGGCAGGCGATGGAAACGACAACTTCTCATCTTTTTCTGAGTCCGTAGTTGTTGAAGCTACTGCGTAAGAGTCTCCATCCGGCCCACCCACGTCGCTCTGCTGCTTTTTCTGTAGGGTCATAATAAAATTGGAAACGGAATCTGCAATCTCCTCGCTGGACTCGTAATCCTTGTTATTATTTCCGTTGATGGAATGGTTGCTGACGGTGTTGTTGTTATTGATATTTTTTACATTTTCCCCGGAAATAATGTAATCCGCTGTGTCCACGCAAATATCGGGAATGTCCATGCTGGAAATACTCTGACTTGACTTAGCGCTTGAAGTGCGCTTGGAGTAAGAGCTTCTTCTGGACTTTGGAATTTGCTGAAGAGATAATGATCCCTCCAAGAAACTAAGGCTGTTCACCGTGGTTGGACTCGCTGGACTTTTGAGTGGACTGATTTGGCCTTGGCATTCAGAGATAGAGGAAACGGAGTCCCGGGGACTTAGTAAATTTTGCGGGGTGAGGTTTGGTGTCACTTTCAAACAGCTGTCCCCCAGTAGTAAGTCATCGAGTACACATGATGGGCCTGTACCATTTTCGAAGGGTTTGGTGGGCGAAGAAGGGAGTAAGGGACTTGGTAAAGGGGATCTTTCAAATTCCGGTAGCATCAAACTCTTGGGGTCGATTGTCGTGTTACATGAGTTGAGAATGCGGAGATTCTGAAATTGCAGTTCGCAGATTCGTTTGCTCAGATTCTCATAAAAACTGTCGCTTTTTCCCAGCCGGGAAATTTCTTCGAGGAAATGCTGACTATCATTTGTGTCCAGCATTTTTGTCCCATTTCGTGGATGGCCGTGTTCATCATCTCCATCTACCAGTTTTCCCCCGGATAAAGGACCTTCTTCTGAAGAAGGTTGCTCCTCGCTGCCTCCTGGAGACTTCTCCTCGCTTCCCGGAAGTTCCAGGGGCGGTAGCGACTCATTGTAAGTAAACGCTGCCTCATGGTTTACATGATTCGCGGAAGCTATATTGTTTGCAACAATATCATGAGCCAAGTTCACGCTTGGTTGTGGCAGCGGTGGATCAATCTGACTCAGATCTTCGTCTCTTTCTTTGGGCGGTGGACACAGAGACAAATTTGATTTCACTGACTTCAAAGACAAGGATCCAGGTGAGTCAGATTTTTTCTTTGACTTGGGTTTCTTCCATCGGCCATCCGTTTCACTCCAAATTCCTTCACTATCAGATGAGTCACTCATTGAGGAGTTCGAGTCGCACAACTCAGTTGAGCTAGAGCTGTCCGTTGTGTGTCCAGAAGAAGCAGAAGCGGTTCTTCGTCTTCGGAAATTTTTGCTGCGGATTTTTGGTGCAGCCTTGTCCCAAGTCATTGTTACCTGCTTGGAAGAACTTTTCTCCTTTCCTCCAGAGCCTCCACTTGTCCCATTGGTCAGGCTGTTTTTCAAGTTATTTGATCGATTGTTTAAATTACTGCTGTTAACATTGTTAATATTGATGGCAGCAGCGGTTCCTTTGATTCCGCTACTTGCTCTGCGCATTTTTGACTTGGTAGAACTAGTCATTTGCTTTTTGATTGTTGTTGGTGCAACAAAGAGCGAGTTTGACCTTTGACCGGGCACCCTGATACGAGATGTTTCTAAACCTTTCAAAATGATCGTTGTGGCCTTTTGACGATCCTTCATTGCAGCATAGTGGCGCTTCAAATTATCCAATTCTCGCTTCGCCAAAAAGAAGGACTTGTACGGAGTATCCTGTTGAATAATCGCGCGTTGTTGTTGACGCAAGTCGGCAAGTCCAGGAAATGGGAAGGGCCCAACAGACACAATGCATTTGACCAGAGCATTCGGGTCCATTAAGCCAAACTCGAGCATTTCTCTAGTGACGACACCCATTACCGAGTAGAACTCATCTGCTGAGTTTACTGCCAGAATTCTCCTGCAGAATAAATTATAGAAATAGAAAATTAAGATCACTGCTGGATATTTACAGAGAAAGTAATTTCTAGGGAATGAGACAATTTTTGTATACATATGGTTATTTGAAATTGGCAACGGGAGACAAATGACGTGTTCTGAGAGAAAAACAGGAAGTAAAACGAGAACGGATGGAGTAAAAGTTTTTCTTGCATTGTCTGAGTGGCGAGAGTAACATTAGCATGGGAGCAGTAAAGAAAGACAAGTTTATGGAGTTTTTGCTATTGTTGTTCCTCTTGCTGGAAATAAAATAGGACAAAATGCTTGCATGCATCAGTCTCTTTAAGATAGTGTAAAAGTTTTGACATAGCATGCAAGTAACATAAATTGTAATGCAAACGGAAACTACATGGGAATTTAAAACAAAAAAGTAAAGTGATGATAACAAATAAAGAAAGGAAGTCACGCAAAAACGTGAGATGTATTTTAGTTGAAATAACTTACGGTTCAATGGCCGTCCATAACACTAAAGCGGTACGAAGGAGCACTTCGGAGCCCTCCAGAAAAACCAGATCCCAGATCTAAATGACACAAAAGGAAAAAAGAAAATATTTCGATGTGTATGAGTATCGTAACAAAGAGAATAGAATTGATAAGCTCAATTTAAGTAAGTGGGAAAATTTGCGAAAATGAAGGAAAGAAAATTCAACGCAGGGTTTGTTGGCTTTTCATTCTATTCTAAACTTATTTTTCTGCTTCAATGATAATGGTGATGGTGATGATGATGACTTTATTTTTCAAAGCTGTTCCATTAAACGGAAGGAAAAGAGTTTCGGAGGAAAATCGTCAATAAAACTGACTCTTTGAGGTTGTAGAGGACAGAGCCTATATATTTTACCTAAGGATCTTTGTTCCTTTCACTCTGTCCAATATTTTGGCAAATCCTTTCTATTGTGTTACTTTACATTTTATTTCGACATTCCTGAAAAGGGAGATGTACGGGGAGGAGAAAGGAAATATCGCTTCTTCTTTATCCTTTTCTAGCTTTGTACAACCGTGGGAAAGCAAAGAACCTTTGTCCAGAATCCTAAGCTTCATTTTAATGTTCGCAAACGGAATAAGATAGGATAGGATTACTGCCTTGCTTGCGGAAGAATCCACGCAGAGGATGGGGAAAATGTAAAGCGTGCTTCTTTTATTCTTGCAGGGAGAAAAAGGAAGCAACTTTTAATGAGATTCTACTCATAGCCCAAATGTGACTTCTTTATAGGCAGGAAAGAAAATGTTGTTCTCATGTAGTTGGACATGCTTCTGAGGAAGCGCACTTTAGCCGTTATACAACATCATTGCATAAGTATGATAGATGTGGACATTTTAGTAGCTTCCTAGAACGTTTCAGATTTAGGGAAGGCGATTTGTCACACTTCCACGTGTGAAATCCTTTGATCTGATTTTATTTTTTATCGATTTTTATACATAAAGTTTGAACTTGAATTTAACGAGAGGCTCAGTTTTTGGGAGAGAAAACACACGTGTAACTCACTTCGTAAACACTTCTTTTCCTGGAAGCGATGTTTCCATCAAATCATTTCAGAGGAAACTTTTGTTTAAAGAGCTTTTTATATGCATGATCAATTGAAAGGCGTAAGTTCGTGATTGCAAATTTCATTATCATGCTTGCTTATCGTGCATTATGATCACGATTTGATTTAATCCCTCTAATCATTTGCTTAAAAGGATATACTTGTAAGTATGTAGATATCGATTTCCGAGATATTTTGTGTAGTTTGTTGCCATCTATGTATGAGTAAAATTAACAGATTGTATATCTTATACAGATACTTTCAGTAGCTTTTGGCTATTTGTTACTTGGAATCGAGATTTCATGCAGCAAATGTAGCAAATAGCAAAATAGTAAACAAAGATTTTTAGAATCAACAAAATAAAAATCAGTTTTCCAACTCAAATATTTACGTCCTGTTATTTGTTTACTGCGCTGTCCACTTTTAACTATTTTTAGAAGACGGCTTTTTGTTTGTAAAATCAAATCAAAAAAGAACATAAAACTTTGTATAAGGGTGGTGATTCAATGCGATGGGATGACGTAGTTGACGACGACAAACTGTGCTTATAAAGTTCAATTGAATTCCCCAAATCCCACACCCCCATCATTTGTTCCCAGTTGTTTTTAAGGTATAGTACATATATGCTTATGTACATCCTTTATTATAGCTCTGTGAGGATCTCTGTAGTGATTGGAGCATCTAATATGCTAGAAACAGATAATTTCTATGTCTGCGTGTGGCCGTGGTCTTTTGTTCTGCTTGCTTACAACTCTTTCAGTCCTCATTGTTTGTCTTTGATTACATTCCCGTTGTAAAGTGAAAGTTTTCCACTTGTGTAATCAGATTGATCTGCCTTCAAAGAAATAATAACGACAGGAGATGTTAGTTCAACGTTTTGGCATCGCAGTGGTAGTATTAATAAAAAGAGATGGAATTGAACACTTTTGAGTGTGCTACGATGCAAAGGTTTAGAACTCATTCATGGCACTCATGGTGCTTCTTCAGTAGAAATTCGTTTCGAGTAGCTAATAGATCCCACTAGATTAAAATGACACAAGAATTGCGATGCAGTGAGATTGGGAATTTTCCCCTGTTTGTTTTACCATTAAAACGTGTTTGCTTTTAAACTGTGTATCGACCTGGTTTACTTCCACTCAATATGATAATCAAATGAGATTGAAACGGAAAATGTAAAAGAGTGCCATCCAGGCGTGGTGCCATATACCGCAAGAAAAAATTTTTTTAATTGCTTACTGGAAAATGGAATCTGGCTTGGTGTTGGTAAACGTCAAGTATAGTATAATAATGCAATAAAAACACAAACCGCAGTGTCAGATAAACAACATTGAAAAGTGTGAAAAGTTTGGTTTATGTGTGGTATGCACACTCTCAACACATGATAAATATTCGCAAATGTGGGTGGAAATGGAAATAACGAAGGTGGAGACGGTCTTGGAGCCTGCCCATTGGCCCGCTATTAGCAAAGTTTGCAAAAAAGATACTTGTTTTTTCCAGGTTGTGTAAATAACTTTTGCTACTAAAATAATCGTCCCACATAACCTGCATTTGAAGGCAGCATAATCATTATGTTTGCTATGCGAATTTATTTGCTTTTGCCTGCAACGAAAAATTCCCCATCAATTTTGTGGCCATCATTAATTTATACTGACCTTTATTTTATGCTCCTGGTAAAGAACCCCCTTTAAAACAAAGTTCGGCTCACTAATTAAAACCCACGTACTTTGTTTATCTGATGAACAGTTGGGAAAAGGGCGAACGGAAACTTTGTTATCACATTAATGTCCATTTACATAAATTGTAGAAAAAGTTACTATTTTACGTCATCAGGCAAACATGAGCAAGGGAATAAATAAAGAGCAAAATAAAAATGCTAAGTCTTATCTTATAGAAGCAAATTAAGGCGAGAGTATGCATTTATTTTATGTATTAAATACGTGCTGTATGAGTTCTTCTTTCTTTGTACATAAGCAGCAGAGAAAATAGAATGTACAACGCAAATTCAGAGAAAAGTCCTTGACTGAAATCATGACTCATGATGATGATTCGTGGCGTGTGTGAGTCTCTGGGAGTGAATTCACAGTAACAACGGCTAAAGTAAAAAGTAAAAGCAAACAGTTTACTTTTTTTTTACAGGAAAAGGATTTCTCGCGAAGACAGCTATTCATTCTCGCTTTTCGTTATTTTAAGGAAATAACGTAAAATCTATGAGTGTACACTGGGTAATGGAATGCAGTGTTAATAAATGCTGGAAACATCTTGGCTACTCTTCGTTGACCACATTTTAGTAGACAAGTGGGATTTTTCTGGGAATCAAAATACTCTCGGGTGTAGAGTTGCTTAGACCTTTGAAGAGTAAGGTTGCGTTGCGTAATGCGAGGAAGCAACCCGACAGAGACTGCATTTCACATCAGCAACAATTTTCATCTTTCAAAAACATTCCACTTCTAGTAAAAGTATAGAAAATGAATATATGACTATGGCTGCAGTTAGTTTAAACCATCAAATGTTTTTTTCTTGAGTAGAGGGCTAAAGTAAAATGTTATCTGCAATTTTGGCTAAGACTTTCTCCGTCTTACTTTCATATGTAGAGCCAAAATAAAGAAAAGGGGAAAGATCAAGCAGGAAAAATGTTGCATGGATTGGCCTAGTTCCAGCGTAGTGCATTGTAATCCAAGCTTGAGAAACGGATAATATTTTTTTTACTTTCATCGCATATTTTTTGCTACCCGCGGAAAAAGAAAGTTTTTCCTCTTGTTCCAAAACGAGAAAGGAGACGGAGACAGATGAAGAGCATTGCGTATATACCTACATGATGAACACAAACAAGATCAATATCCATATTTTATTTTTTCTTCTCTGAGAAAACATGTTTTTCACGCATTGTCAACGCGAAAAGTTTCTCTGCCTTTGTCTCATAAAATGTTGTCAAGCTTTGGATATCGTAAACGTAACATTGGATTTTGTCCGTATACACGTACTCAAATTATTATATTGCTACTTAAAAAGGTATTAAGCTTACTTCAATGTTACAAATTTGACTTATTTACTTCCCAACTTTCTTTGTCGGAGATTTATTGTGATCAGAATTAGGTATGTTTATTATTGGGAAATTCCCGAGTTTACCAATGTTGGTAAACTTTTAAGTTTGTCAATGGACCCTGCAAGCAATGACGCCTTGTGGTAGAATTGGGAAATTAAAATTCGTATTCTGCTGGCGACACTTGACATCAAAAAACTTATTAAAAATCCAGGACAGCAATAAATTCTCCATTATTACGTTCGCTTTCTGGCGTCGAGTGGAAAATTTTAGAGAAGAATTTGTCAAGTGCATGTATAGGAAGTAATGGAATTATGGAACGAGAAAAATGAACCCTGCTACTACTATAAAAGTTTTCTTATATGAAATGAAACACTTGAACAAACACTGTGACCGAATTAGCTGAAACAAAATGGTGAGTTTTCTACTGAAAGTAATTTTTCCGACATGATGTGATGTTGTAATGGGTTTAAAGTGTATATTTTATTTTTGACTGGAAGGAGAAATGCTTAAGCAAACAAACAACATGAAATAATATTTTCAAATTGGATGTTTTAAGTCAGTAACTTTTTTCTTTTCATATGTAAATGCCAAAAAGATGGATCTTGTGCAAAGTACAAATTTTCCGTAAATAAGCAGTTGCAATTTTACTGACTCGGTTTATTATGTGTGTTTTGAAGGGCTGTACTTCATTCGACCTTCATCTTCGTCGCCTTTATATTTTATCACACAGCATTGTAAAGCAATGCCGACTTTCATATGCCATGTATCTTTGCTTTTTTTTACTTTAAGAGACAAAAATGAAATGAGACGAGACAAAAAGAGTAAATGGATATTTTCGGGCACCGCCAGCCATTGTCATTGGTTTGTTGCATGCAAGCAAAAACGATAAACAATGCTTTGTAAGCACGCGATCATCATGAAGAAACTAAGAAAATTAAATGCATGCAACAATTTCTATAACTCTTCCTTCCGCTGGCACTGTGTAACTGTCTTGCTTTTACTTTACCTTTCTCTTTCCCTCCGGAATAAAAACTATGCACGATGCTCACAATTTCTGCTTTGGTTTATTATTTAATCCTAGAGTGCTTTATATAAACTGGAGACAAAACTAAAAGATTTGGTATAAAGTTTTTTGCAGCCGGTTTTTGTTTTGGAATTATTGGATGGATATATCTATTTTCTATTGTAAATTTTCTGTCTTACCCTGAGCACGCTGTTAGTTGGCAAACAATGAATGAATAGAGTGAGGAACCAATGCATTGTGAACACGTCCGTTAACGGCGGATTTTCGTCACCATTTTGCAGTACACTCAAGTGATTGTGGAGTGTTGGCTTACGAAGTCTTAAAATCTCACGAAATACTGCCATGTCCACCGCAAGGCCCCGTAGTCCTTGGCTGTAAGTAACCTGTAAACAAAATAAACAGAACGGTATTAAATAAAATTAAATATCCAATTGGCCAAAGAATACACACATGCACTCTGCAATATACACATGTAGTCAGGAAGCCTTCTAGAAAAGTAAACACGGTACCATGGGGTGACCTCTCTCATGGTGTCTGTATCATCCGGGGAAATATGCTCATCGAGAGTCGTGTCTACTTTAAATGCCCACGGTGAATTGCATATTACATAAGGAATAGTCCATGGCCTTAATTGAACACGGCCATGGCACTTTCCCAACACATCCGTACACATAGAGAGACGCAATTTTCCAAACAAAAGGATCAAAGCTCTGTTCCTTTAATTATTCATCCCTTCTTCAATTTACACCACGTAGCTTCACGAGTGAATCATGGAAGGTCAGACGTGATAAGATAACAATAGTTAAAACTGTTTGCTCGAAGCCTATCAAAACCCACATGAATGCGTTTAAATTGTGGAAACACGCGCTAATGTGTTTGTTACTCTGGATCAAAATCATTTCCAAAATCCAGTGAAATGCTTGTTCTCACTTCACTTTATTTCACCTTCTTTTGTCTGGTCTAATAATAAATACGACCTTGCCATTCGAGCAGAGGAGACAGTGGAAAATGGAATAATAAGAATCTAGATTCACTCAGCAATCATATTATCATCCTACTGTCACTTCGTGCATCATTATTATTTCTCATTTTCCATCTCCTTCTTTTCCAATATTGGTTGGGAGAATAGACGAGCACTACGTGGAGACAATGTTCATGACGTGACGTGATGTACTATAAAAATGCATACGATTATGGTTACAGTTACGGTTATGTTATCGTCATCCTTGTATCATCCTCACTGAGGCTCATCTTTATTACTATAACGTGCACACATTGGGATTTGGTATTGATTACTGAAAAGATGCAAACCAAAGGACAAGGTAGCCGTTTTTGGTTTCGTATAAGCAAAACAAACTTTTCTAGAGATGAGCAATGTCATACATATGTCGCGTGATGTCATCTACTTTCATCTTATCGTAAAAAAGTGGAGCTGGTATAAAAATCTTCTACATACATATGCCATGCCTTGTGGTAGAAATGAGTTTTATTTAAGACGTAGTTATTTTGTATCCCGGTCGGACTGTCCAAAACAAGAGTGAAGGACGAAAGGAAGGGAAGATTAATCAGGATCGGAATTGTCCAAAATTGTACCGATAAGTGACTCTTTGGGACGAGTGGAATTACAATTTAATTCCATTTTATTGTTTCGCCTTATCTCGTTAATACTTCTCAGAGATTGTCTGGAGTCTCACTCTCCCTGTCATTCACTGTTTTCACTCACCGTCCACAAAAAGCGAGACTCCAAGAGAATCCTATATTCGAAGCACAAAAACAAATGTGGTCTCTACTCGATAAGTCTTTAGGAAAACACAAAAAGTGGAAATCGATTTTTCTTTCTCGGGCAGATTTTCAGATTGAGGAGAGTGCGAGTAGAAAACGTGACATTCCGAGCTACCCATTTGCGGAAGCACTAAGAAAAAAGGTTGTTCACGCACACACCAAAAATTTGACCGATAGTCCGTGTTATTTTATTACCTGTCTGCTGCAATGTAATCTAATGTAATAAGGCGTGGAGGAATATTAGTGAAAAGGATTATTGGCACTGCTAACGTTATGTGTGTCTAAACGCGAAGAATTATCACTTCATCTTTACCTTGTTAGTTGCTATCGACCATGAAAAGAAACACAACGAACATTATGTTCATGCTCGGTCACATTGGCATTCTTTTTTATTTCTTCTCCACTTGATTCATTTCTTTTCAGTTGAGCTCCAGAACTAGACAGGAAGCTGTCCAAAAGCCGTTATTATTATTATTAGTAGTTTTAGTACAGTATCATTGCCACAAAATACCAAAAGCAAGGCAAATGTGTGTGCGTGCAATTTTCTGCGTAGTAAGCTAAGTAGCCAACCAAATTAATGTTTCCTTCAGTAATTTCACTGACAAAGAAAGAAAAAATTCTTGTTATTGTCTGGAAATTCATTATGGTCAATAAATGTGGAAGTTTGGGTGAAATGGCGACGGAGAAATTTTCCACGTGCATCTATTCAAGAAAAGGAGGACAATGTATCAATAACCCTTCATCATATTATATTATTATTTTCCGTTTCGCAATTCCAGCTGAAGAAACTTCTGGACAAAAACATAGAAGTTGAAATGGAACTAGTCAGCCCGTTCCATTTCTTTCATTTCCATTCTATTACAAATCAAGAAAAGTGCTATAGAACAACCGACTCAATTCCAGACCAGTGACCAGATGATAATGTGGAAAAAATTGGTCCATAAATGTGAGATGACCTACTAAAAATTCACTTGAGCGCTTTAGCTTTGACTTTCTTCAAGCCCAGCTCATCTGTACTTAACTTTTTTCTCTCAAACACCACCCCGCATTTTATGTTACATTACATTATTTATTTTTCAAAAGCAGGAGTTTTGAAGAAGTGAAAGAGAAAGTAATGTGGGAATAATAATATCCCAGCAGATACATACAACTTTCATTTTTATGGTGGTAAAGCAAGCCTATAACGTGATTATTTACAATGGCAATGAATGGATGGAAACAGACGGAGAAAAACATCGGACTGTCTTTCCAAGTACCTCTTATAATCTCCATTACTCCAGTCGAGAAAAATACATTTTGTGGTACGTGACGTGAGGCATGATATTTTCTTTGCTCTTTGTTTAGTGGCTTAAAGTTTGGCTCATCTTACATCCCGAACTAATTAATAATACATTACACGTAGGCATAAAGGTGATACGATGGTTGTCAAACAGTCAATGCTTTGGTTAAAAGAAATTTTACCACCTCAAAAAGACATATTACGAATCCTCCCACAGTTTTATATTTTGCAAGTTAGAAAGACATTGATGTAACCACATTTTTATTTATTTTTCTTGGAATGCAAACATGACTATGACTCATAGCATTGAAATCATAAATCAGTACGGGAAAATGAAAGGCGTCTGAGAAAATGAAAGAAAAATGGTTTTGAATGTCACGACTTGTGAGAGCTGAATTCAGTTGATAGTGACAGTCTCAAGTGTCTTATTATAAGATGTAAGAGAAAGAATTGCAGACACACACAACAGTAGTGGAAATTCGTGGAAAACAAAAATAATATTTTCTTCATACAGAATGTGACACGACTCCCTGCAGAAGTAAAAAGACATGGTTTCATTGGGCTGACTTCATTTTATTTCCTAACAACATGACATCTCATTACTTGCCATCAGGGCTTGTTTCACTAACAATAAAAAAAGCGACGTATTTGCAAAGAAAAAGGAAATGAGAAAATCGATAATCTTCATTTTCATAAAACGGCAAAGATAATGGTACATAGCGGTAACGAACAGAAAAGAAAATGGAAATGTGAGATGAGAATTAACAAAGAGTTGTCTTCATCTTTTGCTTTTTCCTTCGCTGCGAAAAAAATCTCGTTTGATTTTTTAATGATTATGAAATGAAGATGTGGAAGAAAGAGCAACGAAAGAAAAGTAAGCCATGTAATAAAATCCGGAAAAGTGTAGTAGAAAACGTTTCATCTTTCATCTTTCCGTATTTTACTTATTAACTACTTTCAAGAGAATGCTTTTTATAAAGATGCAAACCCATTCCATCCACTCCAATTGTATTTCATCTCATCTTTTCTTAAACTACCTGTATAAAAGA
>VYYJ01001648.1:0-28379 GCA_021029165.1 Cyphoderus albinus | reverse complement strand
TGCAGGAGGAAGGTATACGGTGTATGTATTGAGAGTAAATACATAAGATAAGTTGAAATGTAAGCTTTATATGACTGGGTACTCGTCGTACCCAAAACCAAAGAGCAATAAAATATTGTGGGAACAGAGGAGTTCAGGCTAGTCTGTTCCCAACTTCGGTCAAGTTAACATCATCTCTTCACCTCATTTCTCATGTGCAAACTGTGGACATGGTCCAAGTCGAGCACACCAGTATCGCACACCTGAAGTAGTATCCGTTGTGGCCGTTAGCACACAGAGGCAATCTACCCAAGGCATATACGCGATCTTTATATCCTTCTAAAACTAAGTATGAAGTCACCGCATTTATAAGAAGACTTATACAAATGCTCAGAAAACTTTTTAGTGTTAAAATATTATGCAAACAGTCTTGAAATTGATTGTCCGGCATATTTTGTTATTTATCTATTTGTATTTTTACTTAAAAAATTATATCTTGTACTATTATAACACATTTGGATCCACTCTAACGAATTTGATTTTTTTTTTTCAATATTACGGCTTAAGGTTAGGCAATTATCACAAACTATAACGTTATGATATGATATAAAACCAATGAGACACAACGTTTTATGCTTTGACACTGACAACTGGAACAGTAACATCTGAAAAGTTGCAATGAGAATCGATACCAATTAAGATTAAAGATTGTTGCAAAATGAACTTATTAAAAGGATTGATACATGTAGAACATTTGCGTAGCTCATTGAGCCATGATGAAATGTTTGTGACTTTTCAATTTAAAATATATCAATTTCTGAAGCAACACCTTTTATGATTCCGTTTTTTGTAGCAATGTTGCAAAACATTGTAAAGTTGTGAAAGAGTCTAGATTATTATTAAGAAAGCTGTCCATTTTTTAACTGTGAGCCAGAGAAGAAGGCTGGTGGAGAGGAACAGTAACTTGACAAATTTGTAAACACCTTTTGAAATATTCACATTGAGAACATGAAAAGGAAATATTAGGCGCAATTCATTTCCAGCGAAGCGGAGGTAGAAAAAGAGATTGTCTGATTGCACAAGAAAATGATCATTTCTTCCCTTGCGTATATTCCCATTTCTCTAAGTTCTCTGATGATTACCATACTACCGCTAATACTCCCATTTTCACCATTATGTGAAAGTCTAGAAGTAGGGAAAAACTATAAAGGAGTAGAAAATAAGGAAAATAATATTCTCCCTAGTTATGGACTGGTGGAAATTCCAGCAAAATTCCAGTATTTTCATTCCAGTGTGCTTTGCCTTCCTCACGTTCACATTGAACCGATTTTATTAACCGGGTAGCTTCGAACAGAGCCGAGACGCTTTTGGTCGAACATGCTTCTTTACTTTCTACAATTGAGTGAGCGAGACTGCCACTGTGTATTTACTTGTAGCCTACACTTGTGCAGAGCCTACTCAACTCAGACTTTTTGACTACTCGCCAATGTCTTTCACTAGATGAAACACATGATTATCGTGATAGCTAAAAGAACACGGCATGCTTCATACCTTTCCTGTCCCTTTTTACTCTCTGCTACACCATCCTCCATTCGCCGCTGCTTCATTTTTGACTTTCTTGCACATTATTGCCACATGGAACTAAAGTTTGTGTCAGTATTTCCATTGAAAAGAAGAAAAAGCAGCCGAATTACAAGTTCCAGCAGCGGCTTTTTCTCTTTTCCTTCCATTTCTTTGTGTTGCGTTTCCCGGGACGGTTTTTCTTGTACTCCTTTTTCTTTTTCTATATTCAATGCAAAGCTACGAACATGAGTAAGCAGAGTTTGTTCTAAATAAAACAAACTACATACGAGCATAATAGCTGCAACTGCTCCTGGAAATACGATATGCCATTCACTTATTTCTACAAACAATCTCTGCTGTACATAGTGTCAACAGTACACATTTCACCTTTTATCACTTTCATTTGAACACTGCTCTATTTTTTACCGTATCTAATTATACAAAACTTATTCTTGCTGCTGGAAAAGAAAAGTGAAAGTAAGAAAGAATTGCTAAAGCTAACATATTAGCTACTAGCTAAAGTTTAGGCAATATTTTTGGTTTTTATTCCTGTTTCTTCCTGTCACTAGATACGTCCTTGGTATAAATAGATTTTTATGTTATGTATATGAAAGATGTTGTCAGTCAGTATATTTTAAAAATAATAATCAAATCATTAATTTGAAAACCAATTTTCGTGCTTTTTCTAGTTGACACTAATGTATTATTGGTCAAACTTAGCTGAACTAACTAGCTGAAGTAAAGTGTAAACATTTTTGTCCTGTTTCTAACAATGCAGGCGGCTTCAGCAAGAAGGTTTCTTGGTCAAATTGGCTATTATTTTTGGCAAGCAAGACTTGAGTATTAAGTTACTTTTCAAATTTGCGAGTGATAGATGCTAAATACAGTTTGATGCTTCATTTAACTACCTCGAACGAGTACAACGTCGTCAACCGCGAGAACAAAGCGCACGAAAAGTTATCATGCATGCACCGACTATAATATTATGAATATCTGTATTATATCTTGGTTGGACACGACCGCTGATATTTGGTTTCTTGTGTTCATAACAAGTGTGACACTATGTAAGCAATTTACAGGAATGTACATTACAGTCGAGTCTCTAGAGTTGGAGACAGAAGCCAGAATAAAAAATGCAGAGCCTTAGAGTTTTGTCTATCCCCCAACTTCAAATCTTGTCTCTTTCCACATTTCTATGAAGGTCCAAAGAAAATGTTCTTTCAAATCGTGTATGTGTTGCTGAAAGAAAATTTGTACGGAAAGCAAATTGCTGAAATTGGGTACACATATAACAACGCTATATGAATTTCAAAAAGTGTGCATTAACCTATTAGAGAGCCATGATGAGAGAGGAGTTGAAAGGGAAAACGGTGCCAAGAAACTCTGCCTAGAAAAAAGGAAAGTCGAGACGGTTCTAGCAGTAGTGAGCTGTGAAGCGACTATAACCTCAAAATATGTATCTCTACAAGGAGAAAGTGGGGTATCGTACTTTCATTCCGCTAGGCAAGTCATTGGAATTCTTTAGCTGCCTTAGTGACTCTAACCGAGGAAGAGCCATGTGGTATTATGTACTCACCAAACAACCTACAAGTTCCAAAGTCTGATTATTCCGGTGGAATAAAACCGAAGAAGGCGCACACTTGCATATGAGTAGTGTTTCATATAATACAAAAGGAAGTGTGATATCATTGAGCTGGATGTGTGAGCACAATTTTCTGGGATCAATAATTGTATAAGCCAGAAAAACGGAAGGTTTCATTCATGAGTGCCGTTGTAGGACAGATCTTACGTACGATAAGTATGTACACACAAAGGTAGTAAACGGACTTTTTTATTTTTACAGCAGACAGACGGATTGGTTCTGGCAAAAGAAAGTGTGGCGTTCTCAAGAAAAAAGCAAGTGAAAATATAAAAAGTCAGTCTGGAAAATGTGACTGAACTAAAATGGAATTGGTTTTTTTGGAATGGATACATTCAGAGACAGAAGAACACTGGGACTCCACAGAAGTCGCCGTCAATACCACAACAACCTGGAAACGCACAACTTTTATTTTATTTTTTACATTACTGCCGCTAATAGAGAGCAATGTTCACCGCGAAACAAGGAAACATTCCTGCAGCACTATACAAACTCATGTACACACGCAAAATGCATAGTTTCTTCTTCAAGTGCACTCCACAGCATACCCGTACTTTTATTTAAGACCTTTTAAAGCTGGCTTACAACGCGGATAGTCGTGCACATTCTGCATTGGAGAATGACAAGAAGTGCGGTGGAATAAGGGAAAATAAAAGAAAAGGACGGCAGCGGCAACGGCAACCATGTGAGAAAAATACTGGTAGTAATAATATAATGGTTTGTAGTATTGCATAATATTTTTACTCTTTTTGCACATGGTTGCTCGTAGCTCGAAATTCCTTCAAAAATTATGAGCATGGAATGAAGCAAGAAAGCAAGAGTTGGAGATAGAAAGGGAGAGAGCGAAAGCACGAAGGAATATAAACTGCCACTGCAACGATTTTAGGACTTTTCCTCTTTCGCTGTTATGAGCGAGACCTTTCTGTGCGTTTAATTGAGCTCCTTGTGTTCTCAATGTGTAGCAGAGAGAATGTATGACACACAGTAGCTTTGCCCTTTATGGTTTTGTGGATTGGATCAAGTTTACACTGTTTCACTGTTTTTATGTGCTCTTTTCACTTTTTCCTCGTGGCGTAATTTGAGACACTTTGTTTTTGAAAACACGAACAATGGAGGCAGGGCTGAAGTGTTTGTGTGGGAAAGGAGGAAGCATGTTTTGGATATAAGAAAAAATGTTTGGAAAAGGGAAGAGAAGGAAAAGAATAAATAGGGCATGTATGAAAGTGTTTTAGTACGCACGATGTCATCCATTACATTAGACACATTCATCATCCCAAGCCATAATTCATTTTGCTGGTCACGAAATGAATTTTCGTCGTTGCTGTCGCGTGATTGTTTGTTGCACTCCTGGTAACCTGAGCAGTCAAAATAGTTTGTAAAATGGTGGAGGAAGACGTACACGACACACGTAATTGTAAGTACCAGCATCAGCCGAGCATTTCACTTTTTAAAGGAATGTGAGAAATTATTAATAGTGATAAACTTCAATGCTTCGGGTCGGGGCACGCAGAGCTCTGTGAGAAATAATGACAAACAGGCTTTCTTTACTTGAGTGACACGTACAGAACCGAGTAGAGGCTAATTAAAGTTAGAGCTCGGTTCTAACGCAAACCGGATAAGCACAATAAAATCTGATTAGGAAGAAGAAAGTCACCCAGAGGAAAGTCTGTGTTTAATCCTAAACGGTTTTTGCATAATTCTTCGGGCGAAATTTATGATTGTAGGTAAGGAACAGTTGTGAAACCTGTGAGAGTGGTCACCAGCATCAGGTATTTTTAGAAGTGCTATAAAATAAATGACTGCAATTGGCTACGTAGTTCACTTTTGTATTTACTTTTGTAAAATGGGTAGGATACTGACAAACATAGCCTTAAAATAAAAGGTTTTATTTAGGCATGAATGTTTATGCATCTCTCTCAATAGTTTCTAGAACTAGAATATTTTATTTCAGCTTCAGCGAGAGAGGTTTAATGTTTTGCAAACGTTTAGTATGCACTTTGCTGAATGTTTCAAGTTTTATTTGTATGGATTTTCCTACAATGTGACCATTGCAGAAAATGTTTAGCTCTTAAAATCATTCAAAATAAATGTGATGATTGGAGTACGCTGAAAATTGGCCAAAGTTAATGTGTATTCCTATTATTATTATGTCTAATTGGTGGGTTTGATTTTCCAGCAATTTTTCAAGCATTCTTAAATTACATTATCGAATACCTAATGGTGACGTAAAATGGATTATTACTCACTTGTTCGGATTCCGTTTTCCAAACTCAGGCAACGTGCCACAATCCGACTTGTTTTATATCAACTCTTCGGTGCCAGTGAAGCACTGGTGTTGCTGTCCCTTTGCGTAAACACATTTTGATAGTAGATATTTTACTCTTCTGCTTCTCCACTTCTCTTAGCACTTCATAAATTGTTCAAAACAATTAACAATTTTTATGGCAATATAATTTAATACAGCGAGAGGACGATTAAACACGAAACAGAAACGTGCGTGTCATGCCCATTATTTTCAGTGTAACCTTCTCACTCGATTTAATGCATACAATATTTTATAGTTTAGCAGGCTATTAAAATCAACTAATTTCTTGAGCACACATCGAAATACACTCACCAATCATTCTAATTCGAGATCCTTGCATGCTTTATTTGCTCTCGGGTGAGAATACAAATAGCATGTATAAGAATAATTATACCAACTGCAAATATTACAACGATGATATTGCATTTTTAGATAATTTATTGCCAATAAATTTTATAGTCTGCTTGTAGTTGACAGAAGCATTTGGACAGTGAAGGAATTTGTTTAGGAGAAGAGAATAATGATTGTCAGCAGCACTCGCAACAATTCTAGGAGACGCTATGATGGTTTTTATGATTTACCGGGAGTGTAGTTTTTACAACGGTACTCATTAGAACACAGACAATATTAACACTGAAAAGTCCGGATTTACTTGAAAATAATCACGTTACATACTTCACTGAGCTATACACAAAGAAGCACTTAAGCACATTTATATATTTGTACGTGAAATGTATTACCTCGATTACCACCAACCACCAGCATCAGCATCATCATCACCGCCGTCGCTTACAGTAATGACGATGTTTTAAGGCATTTTCTTTATCCATAATCCATGCGTCGCACCTGCTCACTCCTGCACTTTGTCTGATTCACTCACACCGCAAAATTTTCTCAACAACTTCTCCTGTACGTATAATATTCGTCTCGTTCGTCTCCCATTACAAAGGAGGAAAAGTCAAAGCCTTTCTGCGAGAGCAATTTCTGTGCCGGAAACCTATGCTGAAATTGATTCCCTCTCTGCTTCAGTGGAAATCAAATAATGCACTGACAAACCTTCATGTTTATGATCAGTGTTCACGAGTAAAAATTTTGTGCTGGCAAAATGTATTATTAATCTCTTATTTCTTGTTTTGCGTTAATTTGTCCTGTAACTTTAAATTGATTGGAGCACTCTCTTTCCATTGTCTCTCTTTCAGAAGTGTGTGGGGTTCCTTGTGATTGTTTTACTAGTGTTGCTGACAACTCAGGGTAAAAGGTACATGCATTCATTCTTACAGTGATCTCAACTCACTGTAATACCTGAACATTTGATTGATCTACTCAAAGGAGTAGATCGGCTAGCCAATTTCATGACTTAGTGTTTAGCCAGCTACACCTACACTTCCGTTTTTGACAATAATTTATACACTACCACATTTGACAAATTTTGACAAATAAGCCGCACCAAATAAGGATGTTCTATTATTTTGCACAAGTCACCTGTAAAAATGATTAGTACTCACCACATCACTCAGAGAGGGTAGCACTCAATTTTAAATGTTTGTCAGCGAGGGAAAGTTTATTTTTCCTTTCTCTTTACATATTTTCCTAAGTGTAAAAGTAATGGTTTGAGAAAGAGAGAAACAGAGAGAGAGAGAGAGAGGAAGGCTACGTGTATTATTGACTCGGAGGATCTGGGAACTGGTGGTCTGTGTGACACCGCTTTGTTTTAGTATACACGGTCACAGAAAAACGAGACCATCCATCTAGAGAAGAGCACCCCGTGTATAAGCAATACTTAGGGTTATTTCACTTACTTTTAGGCAGCCAGAAGACTCCCAATGCATTACCACACACATCACAGCAAGCGGAATCACGATGATGGAAAACTGAGTGAAGGAGCAAACAGACGAAACCATGCCCATGGAAATATATGTAGCCGCACAATTCCTGAACATATCACGAAATACTCGAATGTGTGGAATGGTAGCAGCATTTTCACTGTTCCATCAAGCATGGAGAGAATTTTGCCCAGTTTTCTTCATAGACCAGCCTGGGTTTGCCCGTGCAACTGTCTTCGGTGAGTATTGTCGATCTCATACGTAGGATTCAGTCGGAGCCGTCCGGTTTCTTACGTCGCGCTGAACGGAGAAAACGTCCCAAAGGAGCAGCAGCAAAATAACAGCAGAGAGAAAGAAAGGGAGAGCTTCCCAATTGTGTTGCCACAATATAGCAGCACTCACTATCCTCCACAAGTCTCTCGAAAGTATACGGGAAACACGTTCAAACCTGGATTATAACCCTTTTACTGCCTTCCTTTTACCGTCTTTCCATGACGTGCCTGCACAATGCTACATACGATGATGTCCAGGAATGATCTTTTTGGAGCACTCTGTAGTCAGCGTGTGTGTGAAAGAGACAGTTTGAAGGAGTGATGCTGCTGCTGCCTCTGCTGCTGCTGCTGGAGAAAGTGTGTTAGTCTGTTTAGGCATTTTCCTGAGATTTCCTTCTTCACTAACAAACCGGTCGGCTCTGGCTTCTGAAAAACGGTGCACGGTGGGCATTCGTGCCATCCCTTTCTGCATGCATCTTGCATGACCCCAAATACTTTCTCCTTTAATTTCTTAACTTCTTCCACATAAAATGAGAGCACTTGTACTCCGTGCTGGTTTCCTCTTGCTTTCAGGTTGTACAACACGTACTATCCATTGTGAGTAGAGCAACTTAAAGAGAATGAAGTAATGCAAGTTCAAATAATAATTGTTGTAAAAAGGGTACACACATCAAAATATATCTACACAAGTGTTGTAGTCTAGTAATACGATTACGTCACAATATCGTTACATACGAGTTTAACATCACAAATACACACGTTTATATTATGTTGGCTGATAGTGACAATCCTTACTGCTACCGTTTCGTTTGTAGGTGAATCTCGAGAAGAAGAGTTTTCCGTTTTGCCACAATGCATGATTCCTTCAAACATCTCAACTCATCCTGGGGTTACGCTGAACATCGTGTTACAAGTTACAGGGAAATAGAAAATTTTTCTCCGGCCTTTTCCGGCATCTCATTGGGACGTTGGCCATAAAACATTTTACTTTTCCTCTCATCCTTTCACTCTACTTTTCGACCAGCCATAGCTCTCATCCTTTTTTCTATATGCATTCACTGAGGTAGTTATCTTTTTCCATGCGTGGGATTTTCATCGCAATCATCATCATATTAAATTCCTTACGCCACAGAGAAAACTCGACAATGCACATTTATCCCTTTTCTTCCATCTGAAATTATTTCTTTGTCTCGAAATATAAAGGATATTCACTTTTACCGTCTGTCCAACTAACGCAAAACCTCATGTAGATCAGGAGCAAAGAATACAACGTAAAAACCAAAACCGCACATCACGTCTAATATAACCGTAACACAATGTGAAGAGAAACATGAGTTGTCCGCCTGCCCTTTAGCAGTGCCAGCCGTATAAGCTTCTGTATATAGTAATAAAAGGAATACGAAGGTGGAAGAAAAAGGAGAAAAGGTGTGTTTATGGGGATAGACAGAAAACTGGGTAATTTTTGCTAGGTTCATCTTTCGTTAAAACAGATACCGGACAGACGAAAAAGCAAATAAGTTTACCTAGTATTTACTGTTCTATATGAGATTGCAAAGATGCCAAATACGTGCACAAGCTTTTCAGTAATAATCATGTATATTACGACAAATTGTCTGGTGAAGACGGAATCATTTGGAAAGTTAACATTTCACTGTATATTGTACCCATCATCATGTCTTGTTCTATTTATGAGACGTGAGACATGAAATATGGAAATAACGCACCGACTTTCTCGTTTATTGAAAATGACGGCTTCCAATATTTCTTGACTTTCCTTCGTTTCCTCCATCATGCATCTATCAGTTCCCACTTTACTGGTGTTTAACTTCTCCCCCTTCCGTTGGAGTTTCGTTTCGATGTTTTGAGATTTTTTCGATTTTTGATATCTGCGGAGTTGTTAGCTTGAGCAAAACCTCAAAACAAGCTTATTACATATACTTATACTATGCATTATCGTGATCCGCGGTAAAATACACGATACCCACGTAACCTTTGCCTCCATCTCAAGATTCTCAATTTACCATAAACAAACAACACACAGCTTAGTTTTTCCTCCGAGCTTCCTTTGTTATTCTGTATTGTTTCCGAATTTGAGAAAATAGAGTGGAGACGGTGAAAAAGAATTGTGCAGTGGATATGCCAGTGTAAAATTGCACCATAGTTTTGTTTATCAAAAATAAAGCTTATAGTAAGATCATGATACTGAAACACATACCGTGTGCACTTCCCTGATTTTCTTCTTCTTCATGACACATCCATAAACCAAATCAGTTGCGCTGATTCAACAACAACACCAGCACACCGCACATTTTTAGGTAAGCATAAAATGAATGCACGTAGAAATTGGAAAGTAAAAGTTAAACTATGCTCCAAAATATACACACTACCATACATTCACGTCTGTGGAAGAAACGAGAAGAAGGAAAAGGAAGTGATCGTGTATTTTTAAGCAGCGTGTGTACAGGAAGAAAGTGAAACGCACGCACTGCACCACTACCACTCTTTGAGTTCATTTGCGTTAAAAGAACAAGGAAGTGGAGTTTTGCTTTTTGAAAAACTCCTTTTAACTCCAATTCGTGTTTAAATTGAGCGATTCTAGCTTTCTTTATATTAATCGAGGTTGTTTTCCCCACTTCACGATGCTCACGTTTTGTATTGAATTTTTGAGTCGGGATCGGGATAAAAACAAAGGGGATTTTTTTCTTCTCAGAACACTTATTTTAGAGTCATAGATATGTTCGGAGCTGTGCCTGTGAAATGGGAGGGGATAAAAAGACTGAAAATGGAAAAAAAGATGGAGTAGCAAGAATTTAATCAAGAGAAAGTGACGTTGTTAAGCCATTATTACACACGGCAGAGTGTTGAGTACACTTCTGCTCTGCTGTTCTGCTGTAAAGAACATATCGTTTGATTGAGTACATTGAGAATGAAAAATGTCTCATTCACTGCGCAACAATTATTTATTTTGCAAACAGAATCAGAATCTTTAGCTTTAGGCTATAGTCGGTGTAAGTATAATTTTATTATATTAATAACCCGAAAAGTATACGTTAAAGAGAAATTATCAATTACTTTGCGTAAAAGTGTACAGAGTGCACACATCTGATATGGGGCAAATTAATACCAAACGTGTTGTAATGGAAGATTATTACAAGGTTCTTCCCACATTATTTTCTGGTATAATTTTCACATAACTTTCCGTTTGGCCTATGCACCATAAATCCTTCCGGTCTCTCTACAAAGTGGAAAGTTCCGTGCAATTTGCTGGAATTTGTTGAGGAATGCTCAAGTCTCCAACAGTGGCTCCCACTCCGTCATGTACATAAACAGCATATTAATGTTAGCGTGGAGAAGATTTGAATGAATTTTAGTGACAGACCTTACAGGAGGTGTCATTCAATGAAAGTTGTTACATTTCTAGTTTTAATCGTTCCTGCAGGTTACGACGGACTCCCTCCTTCATAATTAAACAAAGAAGTATTTGCGGAAATAACAATAATGGATAACAATTAGCCCTTTCTTTATGATAATTTATACTTTGGGGGAAAATAAGGTTATGTCGGATGAAATACCATATATTTTTGTTGAGAAGGATTATGGAAATTGTACTTATCGCCAACGCATGTACAAGAGACCACTCATAAACTAAGAAGCTTAAATTATGCATTTGAAGTACCACACCCTTCCTTATTACCAGTTGCAATCATAAAATAGTTTATTTATTTATATTTATGTGCATGTGTTATATGCATTCATTGCTGTAAAACTTGATTTATCGTACAAGCAGAGCAGAGTTCAATAATTTTTGTTACGCTTTGCATTGCTAACAGATTTTGGAATAAAACTTTCTCCAGTAAAATTTGTACCTAGTTTGTTCTTTTATTGGGTGAATTTATGAGTTTATGACGAACTTTTATACACATAATATAGGTAGCTCAACCTGGAGAATAAAGCTTTGTGACAACGATGCTTTAAAGCCCTCTGTAAAGGCGTAAATAATTTATGCAAGCGTATGTACCATGTGGTCGCTTTGATATTCTATTTTTGCTCCAGGTAAATATACAAAGCAAACGATTTAACGAGTGATAAACACTTGTATAGAAACGTATTTACAATGTTAACACTACCGTTGCCATTTGGAGGGACAGATGCATAAAATCATAATAGCAATTGCTGGAAATCAGTGTACACATTTAGTAAGAACAAACTCGGTGTATGCATTTTGGATGCTGCCATTACCTTTGCGTTTATAACAGAGTAGGTCAACAAAACACTTTTATGAGGTTGTACTTTACGACCGTAAGACGGCCATCTTTTTTAAGAAAGAAAAACAATAAAAAATGAGAGACTCAATTTGATATATGTGGTGCATTCCTTCCAAAACACGCAATAAACTCATGAGCACGAGTCGATTACATCATTTATGAATTTGCTTTGGAAAAGGTTAGTGTTGTTCAGCAATGTGGTTTTCACATGTTGTGCGGATGGGAAGTCGATTAAGTGGGTGTAATTCAAAAGACCAATTTACTTTTCCTAAAACCACTTACAACACTATAAAAACAATAGTTTCTTTTGTATACACCGCGATGTATGAAAAAGCAGTTAATATTTTACTTTTATTTCGAAAAAATTTACACACTAACAGCTCAATCCAAGAATTTCAATTTTCTCATTGTATGTACAGTTTTAAAAAGAGGAAGCGTTTCAATTTTCTCTTGTCCTAATAATAATAATAGTAGAATGGGCTATTTGAGTACGTACTGCAAAATTATTTAATTATAAAGTAAGTGAGCTAATTGTACCAATTAAACAATAATTTAACGTTAGATAAATTAAGCAAAATATGCTTTATCTTAAATTAATAATAAATTATAGTTTGGCAGTGAAAAATCATGACTCCCCTTTCCTTTTAGTCTTATCTTTAGGAACTTAACACAAGAATAGAAAACGTACAGATAAGTGAAATAAATTAGTGAAATAAATAAATAAATAGCATGAGAAGACCTTATTAATATATTCGACTTCTATTCACTGTACTTTTCATAATTAAAAGTACATAGTCTACGTAAACTCAGGACAAATTATTTCATAAAATGCGAACACAAATAAATAAGTCAAGTCAAAACTCCACAATACACAGTCGAAATTATTAATTTAATCCTTATCTAAAGCATACAGGCCCTATCTCAAATCCAAACGCTTGCCCTTCAGCTCCGTAATCAATCGGAAGGAAGTCGATAATGGGAAGTTGGTTGGATTTCTTTGTTTGGAAGTCGAAAATTGTCTTTCCTTCCCCTTTCCCGCTCTGAAACAATGAATGCTCTTTATTTTTCTGGATTGAGGCATTTTTAGTATGTGATAATAAAAGCACAATCATTTTTCCTTACCTTACAACTGTCTCTCGCCACAATAGGTTTAAATGGCAAACTATACCCAAATTCTTGATCATTATACCCTAGGAATTTTAGCGATGACGAATACGAAGACCCTTTGGTATCATACCATGCCACGGAATTCATACAATGATAAGTGAAGTTTTGAGACGCTTGACCGTGTAAGAGCCGCAGGAATGTCATCTGAACGTTTCCTATGCCTTCATAGGATATCTAAGATAAATAATTAAGAAGAAGAAAGAAGTTGTAAATTAAATTCATTTCAATTACTCATACTACGTCGCGATCTAATAAAATCTTAATACCCGGAATCCTTGGCGAAATGAACTAAACCAAACTTCTTTCTTCTTTGCTTCGGCATTTTTCTCCCAAGGAATATGAGGCATTCTGGCGGATTGGACATCGGGATAAACACACGTTTCTCCCGTATTCGTCAGATTGCAGAATGCAAAGACTGCGTCATCTGGCATTCCCAAATTAGGATCGATCCAATACCAATCTTGAAGTATAAATTAAAAATACTTCAGTACAATAGTTAACCAGCAGCACAATATTCTGTTGCAACACTTTTTACCATCTTTGAAATGAGGATGTCCGTAGAATAGATCCCTGCATGTTCTAACTGGATTCTCGCGAGTTCCGAGTGGTTTCCGCACTCTCTCTAGTTCCAGTCGCATGTCGTAAATATCAGCATAAACTTCTTGCAATTTGGCGATCAGTTCTGTATCTTCATCTAGCGGAGCTCGGTCACCCTTCAGCCCAGGTTCAGCAGCTCGTTTTCTTCGGCCAGCTTTGGACCCAGCATTCGACTGCCCAGCATTAGGTCCAAACAGCAACTCAGGGGGAAGCAAAGGAAGCTCACCTGGTGGCCCTGATGGTCCAGGAAGTCCAGGCGGGCCGGGTTCTCCCTTCGGACCTGTTGGTCCTTCCGTTCCTTTCGGACCCGAAGGTCCTTCATTTCCTGTTGGTCCAATCGGTCCATCCGACCCTACAAAATGGCAATGATATTGTAAAAGTTAAAGATAATGTGTAACACGCCAGCATCACTGTTTAAATACGATTCGGACTAATTAATAACCTTTCGGTCCAATCATTCCAGTTGACCCCATGTCGCCTTTTTTGCCTTCAGGTCCCCTAGGACCAGATGCTCCCTTTTCGCCTTTTTCTCCCATTTCTCCTTTAGGCCCAGGCTGTCCAATGGTTCCCGGATGGCCTTTGGGACCTCGTCTCCCACGGTCACCTTTAGGTCCTTTCGGTCCAAGATCACCAGCTTTACCAGTAGGTCCAACTGCACCCCCTGCTCCAGGAGCTCCAACTTCTCCCTATGCGAAAAACAATTTAGATAACATCAAACTATTAATATAACCAAATAGAAACAATTTGATGAACTTACTGCAGGACCAGGTGATCCTCGGGCACCCGGAGGGCCTTGTGGTCCAGGATTTCCTTGTGGTCCAATAGGTCCTTGCGGACCAACTGGTCCAGGCATTCCTTTTTCCCCCTTTTCTCCAGTCATACCAACACCGCCTTGCGGCCCAGCTGGCCCTTCTGCTCCAGGTTTTCCCATTCCACCAGGCAAGCCCGCTTTTCCTTGTGGTCCTTCGGGACCCTGTGGTCCCGGTTCGCCCTTTTTCCCATCTTCACCGTCCTTTCCTACATGAACGCAGAGGAAATTAGTTTTATGTAATGAATTTGAAAAACATCCGATAGGAATCAAAAATATAGTAAGCTGTTTGCTATTATTTATACCTGGTTCTCCTTTTCCACCCGGTACACCAGGCTCTCCAATGGGTCCAGGAAATCCGGGAGGACCGGGAGAGCCTTTCGGTCCTTCACCTCCAGTAGGACCCCGCAGACCAGGCGGCCCTGCATTACCTGGCTTTCCTTCCTCGCCCTTAGGACCAGGTGGGCCCCTCTCACCTCGGTCACCATCTTTTCCAGAAGGTCCTGGTACTCCAGGCTGGCCGCCTTCACCCTTCGGTCCCGGTGGACCTTCCAGACCCATCCCTCCGGGAAGTCCTTCACCTCCCTTAGGACCGGGAGGTCCAGGCTCTCCTGTGGCTCCAGTCAGCCCCGGTGGACCTTTTGGACCTGGATCACCCTGTTCTCCTTTACCTCCGGTTGGTCCAGGCAGTCCCTGCAATCCTAAGGGTCCTGGTGGTCCTTGAACTCCTCCTGGTCCCTTCTCTCCTTTCGGTCCACGAAGACCAAGCCCTCCAGGTGGTCCTTTCTCCCCGGGTCCTCCAGCTGCTCCAGGTTCGCCTCTTGGCCCTTGAGGGCCAGGTGCTCCTTGTGGCCCCTTTTAAGCAAACAACGAACTGAAAACACGGAAAATTCAAACGTAAATTCTCTTTTAACAAATAAAAAACTTACGGATTCTCCCTTTCCTCCTTTCAATCCTTTGCCTCCTGGCGGACCTGGTTCACCCTTGTCTCCGTCTTCACCAGGCGGTCCAATGGGACCTGCCGATCCCGGCAATCCCCTCGCACCGGGTGGTCCGTCAACTCCTCCAACACCTGGTAATCCGCCCTCGCCCCGTTCACCTTCGCACCAAATAAAACCAAGCTTGTTAGTAATAATGATAATAATAATTCTTTATTTTCCCACAAGGCAACGTTATGTAAACTTTACGCTACCTTTCCCTCCGGAAGGCCCAGGAGGGCCGGGAAGTCCCATTCGACCTTCGCCTCCAGGGGGACCTTCTTTTCCGGGTTCTCCTTGCTGGCCTTTGTCTCCAACTGGTCCCATTGGTCCGACTGGTCCTGCCTCCCCTTTCAAACCTGGAATACCCTGTTCGACAAAGACCGGTCAAAGTGAAATGCATAGTGACTTTTATGTAAAAAAAATCGAACTAGCCACTAACCGGAAGGCCCGGTAATCCACGTTCTCCAGGAAATCCAGGTAATCCCGGTGGACCTACTCCTCCAGGTTTTCCTGGTGCTCCAGTAGGTCCAAGGGGTCCTTCCTTGCCCTGCTCTCCTGGCCTGCCGCCCTCACCAGGTTGACCTAAAAATAGAAGATACAAAGTTTAATCATTTTTGTCCGCATCAAGCGTTAATAGCCTAACTTAACCCTTTTTTGTAGTAATACAAAAATCTGACCTGGCGGGCCTGGTTCACCAACAGGGCCGATAGGACCTGGCTCACCACCCTGTCCCGGTGGGCCAACCACACCCGGGGCTCCCACAGGACCTTTCTGACCCGGTTCTCCCTTTAATATTAAATAAAAAAGACATTTGATTATATGATCAGGCTAAATAAAAAGAAAGAAAAAATATCAATTAAATAAGCCTACTGGAGGTCCCCTCTCCCCAGGTGGCCCAGCAACACCATCCTTTCCGGGCGGTCCTGGGGCACCTATACCACCAGGAAATCCTCTTGCTCCTTCACCCCCTTGTGGTCCTCTTTCTCCAATTCCACCTGGAGGTCCCGGTTGACCAGAGTCTCCCTTTGGACCAGGCATGCCATCTCGTCCTCTTTTTCCTCTTGGCCCTCTGAATCCCTAAATGTTTCATTTTAATAATTGTGGTAGATTATTTTTGCACAACCATTCAGTTCCTTTCCTTAATAATCAACTTACCCCAAGGCCAGGTTCACCTCTATCTCCAGGTTGTCCAGGTGTGCCCTGTAAATGATTTAATATATAGCCTCTTCAAGCGAATCTTTATCGATTATTGATGTTAATCTCAGGTAGACAAGACAATTTTGAAACTTACACGTTCTCCTTTGTCACCAGGATTACCTCCTCGTCCTTCCACACCTTTGTCACCTTTTTCTCCAGGTGGTCCAGGGTAACCTGGAAATCCAGGAAGCCCCACTTTCCCCTTTTCTCCTGGTACACCAGGGGGCCCCGCCTCTCCTCGTGGTCCTTCAAATCCTTTAGGGCCTTCTGGCCCTTCTAACCCAACCTCTCCAGGAGCCCCTCCTTGGCCTTTTTCACCCTTTGGTCCCAGATCGCCTTTCTCCCCATCTTGACCTTTGTCACCTTTGTCGCCCTTGTCTCCCCCGGCGCCTCGTTTTCCCTCGTCACCTTTCACACCTCTTGGGCCTGGAAATCCCACTTGTCCCTTAACAATGTAGTATCCAGTTTATTAATTTTGAAATTAAAATAGGTCACTACATAAAGTCAAGTGCAAATTAACATGAAGAGCCAACCTAATAATTTCAGATGATAATAAGTGTTAATTTAATGAAAATGCGTACTAGTATGTAGATTTTTAGTTGTGCAAATAAAAATTAATCAACCCCAATATAAACTGTTAAGGCCTTAATAAAAAAAATCAATAAGTTTATTTTTTTAAATTTATTTAGTCTTTAGGCTTTAAACAAATCCACTTTTGAGGAATTTCGTAAGGAGATTTAGATTCTAAATGGTACGGAATATGCCAATGGCCACTCTGTGAATTCTTCTGAGGCATAGGAAGAATTTCAGCGAAGGGCTCCAAAACGACTTTTCCCATATGGCTAACTGAAATTTTTAGTTGATTGCTTAACCTCCAACGTTTAAATAGTCTGGCTAGCTCGATATCTTTAAGCTTAAATGAGTGGTCTCTCATGAAGTCGTTGGATATAAACTTCGTCCTTGGTCCACTTTTTAGTGCTGCCCAAATCATAAATGGGTCATCTTTGGAGTCATCGTTGATGCAGTAAAAGCGCGACATTCTTCGAACGTGATTCATGTATTTAACAGGCCACTTATTCATGTGTTTCCGTCCAATAATCAAAACTTTAGTCTGAATTCTGTTAAGATGGAGTGTAACTGTCTTGAGAATATCTGCAGGATTTGCAACTTTCCCCTTGCAGTAAGCAACATTCAAGCCATCGACGACGACATCAAATGGTGCCACTTTATCAATAAATTCCTTGTACTCCTTTAATTCGTCAGGCGTTGTGTTCATAAACACATTGCTGGACTCCAAAACTCTTGTGAGGAAATGTTCTTGCAGTCTTTGAAACTCCTCCTCTGACAACATGTTGGTACTTAGGGGACTTCCGCACGACTGACATGATATTCCTCTTCTTGTGTTCAGCAGTCCTGTATTTCTTGCAGTGTATCCCAAGTTAGTCGAAAAATAATCCTTGATTGCTGTGACAAGCTCATCGTATCCGTATTGTTCGTGGACATCCATGTAGTCCAGCAATTTTATCATGTTCTCCTCCGTGGGTTCACAATTTTGCAGCCAAGCTACAAATGGTTCGTCTGGAAAATGTTTGTGTGCATTTTCCACTAGAAGTTGCCACCCCAAATCAAAATCTTTCCTTTTAAAAGCTGCTGCTGCAATTGCACCGTAACAGACGGCTGACGGTTCACCTCCGATGGACATTGCTTTCAAAATTTCAAACGAATCTTTCCACAGTCGTGTTTTACAAATTCCAATGATAATTCGCTCGCCGCTGTCCATATCCCAAACATTGTTGGTTTTTGACTTGACCATCTCGTAAATCTTTATTAAGCCTTCTTCTCCTCCGCAAAGGTCCAAGTTTTCCAAAGACAGAAGCATAAAACGTGTCAGGGTGGCGAGAGAAGGGTTGCGGTCCCACTTCAAGTAGTTTTTTGCAAGGGCATAGTTATTGTGTTTCACACAAAAATTCATCACAAGTCCTCCCATGTTAGCTTTCGTAATTAACCGGTCCAGTTGTTTACATCTGCTTGTTATTTTGTCCCAATCCAGATCTGCTTCCATCAGTTCATTCATCTCGGTTGATGATGAGTTTGAAATGGCGGTGACTTTCTCCACCCAAATATCCAGTAACGCTCGTCCTTGAATTCGGGGTGGTCCTGGGGGCAACGCGTCTTCCAACGACTGGATATCAATGGCAAATTTACTTTTGCGATTGTCTTGCTTTTCGTCTTCCACAATTTGTTGCTGTGAAGTTATACTGCTATATCGAATTAACTTCAAACTCCCGCAGGTGCCTTTGTGATCTGTCACTTTTACGAATTTTCGAAAATTGCCATTATGACAGGAGGAGAGTTGACGTCGGCAAACAAGATTGGGGTAGAGAGATAGGAATCTGGGAATCATCCCACAGCCTCTTACGTTCATTCTGAAAACTAAAAGTTGGAAACAACCAGTCAGTGCAGTGATCAATCAAGAAAGTCACGAAAATTCGTATTTTAATTGAGACACTACGACTGTTTAATAATGACGTTAACCTTTATTCCGACGTTTCCTCGCGAGTCCTCATCAGGGAAATGACGAACAAGAAAGAGTAAAGATGATATAAATATTTTAAAGGATAAGAATCTTAATAAATTATCTTATCATAAGATGATGAAATGAAATGGAAACTGGAAACGGAGAAGTGATAACAAACAGTGTGTGTGTGTGTGTGTGTGTGTATGTATACAGTGTGTGTATACATGATATGCACCTTCCTCCGCCATAATTTCATGCATTCATCTACTCAATGATTGAGCAGAATGCACTCTGTGTGCACTGTGCACGCTTTGCAGTTTGCAGAAACAAAGCTCACACGATGAAATGAATGATGAAAATGAAGCTCAACCATGCAACTTTTTATGCATACGAATGACGAATATGATTCGCCAAAGCGTACAATTTTTCTAATGTAGTTATGAATGGATGTTAAATGATAACATGGAAATTACCTGTGGTCCCTTGGGTCCAGTGTCGCCTTTTGGTCCTGGTAATCCTGGGTTTCCATTATGTCCGGGCATACCATCCGCACCGGGCAGCCCTGGACTACCCGGCTTTCCTTGTGGACCAGGGGGGCCGATAGGTCCTAGAACGCCTGGAGCTCCAGGAGATCCTAAGGGTCCTTGTGGCCCAGTTTGTCCCGGAGGACCGGCTTGACCAGGAGGGCCCATATTTCCCTTTCCTCCAGGAGGACCTTCGGAACCAGGAATTCCAGGCGGACCAGTCAATCCGGGAAAACCTCGAGGACCTGGAAACCCTCTAGGACCCTAGTACATCCAAAGTAATCAAATGAAAAAAATATCTTGAACTAAAACTATGCGCACATCATTGGTCACGTAACAGCGAGATCACAGTAAATTTCAAACGCACGAATTCCAATTTTCTTACCATTTCTCCACCTTGACCAGGCATTCCAGGTGCCCCATCATCACCTTGACCTCCGTCATGTCCAGGCATACCCTTTTCTCCAGGAGCACCCTTTTCACCTCGGTCACCTTTGTCTCCCGGCATCCCCGGCATTCCAATGCCTCCTTGCTCGCCCTTTTCACCTTTGACAACATGAATTGTAGTTAATCTCGTGTATTTATATAGTATAAACTACCGATTCATTTGCACAATTAGAGTACCTGGTGGTCCGGTCATTCCACGTTCTCCGTCCCTTCCCGCTCGCCCCCTTCTTCCGTCTCTACCTGGTGGTCCTATAGGACCTCGGTGACCTCTCGGTCCCACTTCTCCCATCTCTCCCATTTCTCCTTTTGGGCCATCAGGCCCCGGAGGGCCAACTGTTCCGGGAACACCAGTCAAACCCATTGATCCAGGGGGTCCTTTCATCGCCATCTATCAAAGTTCAAAGAATATGCCGGTAGAATGTCAAAATAAACGTTTAAATTCAAGTTTAAAGTTCAATTATAGTTTACCATGTGTTGAGCAAGCATTTGACGGAGTGATTCAGCTTGCATGTCTGGGCCTTTAGCTTTACCGCTGTCTCCATTTCCTCTCCCACCGCCGCCACCCATGGAAGAAAGCTAAAATAAATTTTAAATTCATCAAAGGGAAAGGGTTAAAGTGTTGAACAGGACAGTGTTGAGTATAATTCGCTAATTACAGGGATCATAAATATGTGTCCAGGAGGGCCTTGAAGACCAGCCATTCCGTTTAATCCATCTCTTCCTTTATCACCTTTGTCGCCCTTGTCTCCTTGCGGCCCAGGAGGACCTGTGTAACCTCTAGGGCCTGGTGGCAGAAAGGAAGAACATTTGATTAATGATAAGATGATAAGATATGAATAAATGCATTTTACCACTAACCTGGTGGTCCCCGAAGAATTTGAAGATTTGGATTATTTGCAACGTCAGCGTTCATTGTAAAGTCCCCCTGGTTCAATGCAAATGATTTTTATTTGTTTATTCATTCATAAATGTTTAAATTCAGACATGAAAGCAACTGTAAGTAAAGTTGTAACCTAACCGCTAACCTCAGTCGATGCATTGGAATAAGATTCTTCATAGTTGCTTCCAAATAATAAATGTGAGCTTGCAAATTCATCTGCAGCATCTCGCAATTGGGGCAATGGACGGTTACAACTTGGCATGAAAGAGGAGCAAACTTCATACGCATGTTCAGGGCCAGGCAGAATGAGCATTTGTTGAATTGCCCCAGTAAAGATGGCATCATCCAGAAGTCGCTGTCCCACTAAGAAAACTCCTGAAAAAAATTATGAGATTTTATTCGTGGAGGAGTCGGACCATTCCGATGATTTCAAACCTGTGAAGAGACGATACGTTTAATTTAGACAAATGTTATGAGTTTCATTTTTACCGGTGTTGGCTGGGCTAGACTCGAGCGAGCGATTCAAGGTCAAGGTTTCTTTCTCTTCGCAGTCTAAAATCAATGTGGCAGTGTCACTTTTTACTGCAATTCCCATTCGGTGCCATCTGTATTTTTTAACATCAGTTGTATTAAATGCTAAAACGTAATTAGAAATCGTAACAAATAACTGGTACATCTGCTATCAACTCACTTTCCGTCGTTGATAGTTTCATCCCATGCTATGCGCAGACCCTCTGGACTCTCACTGTCCTATTTAATTGGAAAATTGATTTAGCTTTATACGCATTTTATAATGTTTGTGTTAGGGTTGGGAGAAAGCGCCCACCTGATAAACAAGAATGATTCGATCATCAATTTCTAAAGCAAGTTGTTCATCTCCAGCATCGTTGTAGACAGAAAATAGGACAGACTGAGAGTCTGGAACTGGCTTGAAAGTTGAGATAATAGAAAAATCAGTAGGAAATCCTTCAGGAAAAATCTGTCCCGTGTTCACTGACAGTATGGCTCGTTGTGACAGTCCAAAAGCGATATCCGTCACTGTGTCGATTTTCGATCCATTTAATGCGATGTCAGAATCTCCGGTCAGACCAATCATAAGCTCTTCATCTAGCTCATCAACAGGTGATGTAACCCTTCTCTTGCACAATCCGTCGGTTTGTGAGACTCCAAGGGGTACCTCTTTAATTCTTGTCGCTTCCAGGAGATCAGCCGCTCCTGTAAATCAGGTTGTCTGCTGTTTTCATTATGCTGGCTATTTTTGACTTAATTATGCGGAATAAAATTACATGCAAGCATTAAAGCGTTGCTTATATTAAAAGAAAGCTGAATGGACAAAAATTAACATGGCCAGGAAATATTTTTTTATGATCTGAGCTAAACATGCAAGATTAAGCCGCAGACAGTCGCTTCGTTGGTCGTTTTTACAGGGCAGACACGGAGACAAGACTAATTGTGTATGGTAATGTGCTGCTTCGTATATTTCAGAAATGTGGAATTCACTGTGGAAAATGAAAATAAGGAAGCAGTATAAAATATAAGACGATGATGTAGAAGAAGTCGCACGAGAAACGTTTAGCATTACTATCCTAATAATCTTGTTGATTCATCAAATGCATCAAAAAGGGTAATGCCCCGACCGACTGACTGACAAGTGACCCATCTTCCAAAAGGTTAGATATAGCTTGGTAAGAAGATAACAGACAACAGATGAAGACTACTTTGATGAGCAGCATAATTTTCTACATGATTAGAGCTGTTGGTATACTTTGCAATTGCATAAAGTATTTCATGAATGAATTAGATACATATTAGTAATTGATTTGTAGTGTAGTTAAACATAATTGATGGTCGTAAATGTGCATCTGCTTGCATGTACTAAATACATGCGCTATGCGCTCCTACTACAAAAGGCACAAAAGTGATTTGACTCTTGTTTCCAGAAAAATGTAGACTAGTAGAGAACTAAAACTTTACTCAAATACACGCAAAGGTTTCAGTAAGTGTCTCACTTTATCCCAAGGGAATTGTTTGTAAGCTTGTATGAAAGAATCTATGTATAAGAGTAATAGTTGAGTTGAACTACAAAAGCCTTTGATGCAAAAAAATAACTGGTAATTTGAAATGTTTTACCACTAATAAGAGCTCCGTTTCCTGTCACCGATTCAATCACGAAAAAACTTGTGAAAATTACTATGAAAAAGGCTGAGAGTGCTCCAGATGAAGAAGCTGCTCCAAAGGCGGAGTAGCACCGCTTCATCCGAGCACACACTTGCCGAGTCATTTTACTAAACCCACACAAGAACAATGATCAAACTTCACGCACACTTTGACAAAGCGTTCATTCATATGTATTTTAAGTTGATTAATGATCCCATTCATAACTCTTTTTGAGGTTGAAACTTAAAGACACATCACTTCACGTTTATGACTTGCGATGCAACATTTCCTCATTCACGTCACCATATTCCTTTTCAAATAATCAAACCATCCTCTTTTCAGGACAACTTGGAAGTCTACGTCCATGACTTTTGAAAGGATGTTTGGAAGATGCCCCCAAAAAGAGATCTGGGAGCCCGTAGAAAACTCCTTGCCAGAATGTGACAAAGGCACGTGCGATCCTTTCTGAGATGCTGCTGCATGTATCTTTCATGACACTCCAGTCACCAAGCGGAAGCTCACACAGTTTTTCCTGTGACTTCGCCAATAGTTCCACTATCATTTTGAATTTTATGACACATTCCAGCAACAAACTTTTAATTCTCGATTTCACGACACACTTACTGGCGGACAACGAGAAACTCTGGAAAAAATACACAACAGCAAAGAATATGGAGGAAGGCCACAAAATTATCAAACCACAAGAGAACCAATGGACAGTAATGGATAATTAGTAAACCCGGCGTTACGGATAATAGAGCAAAAATGATACCTAGGATGAGCGTTACGATTTCTTGCTACACCAGATTATGTTTGTTGTAACGACACTTTTCTGAACGAAGAGGGTGAAATTCACTGACTCTGAAAATACACTTCTGTGTGACGTAGACTGTTTCTCGTTGAAGCGAGTGCTGATTTTTCGAACCCAAAAAGTTTTGTTTGCTTCAGCATACCTCTTCGTGGAGTATTTAGCAGGAGTCCTCGCGATCTAGTCTTCTTCTTCGTCCATGTCTCTCTCTGGACTTTTTACTATAAGTGTAATAAGTGACATGACTGAAAGGATTTGCTGAGATGGGATTGGGAAGAAGTTGCTGAGTTTTTTGTGACTGTTTAACTGGAACGAACAAATCTTAGGTTTGCGTTTGGATGGAAAAGGGGATATATTTTTGGTCGTTTGCTACATCTTTCGAAGGAAAAGAGAGAGTCGCGCACACGTAAGTAAATGTATTAGTCACTTATGTTGTGGCACAGAGGAAAAGTAATTTCTCGAGATTCTTTTATACTCGAAAGGAACAGAAAAAGAAATGTTATAATTTCTGTATTTATATGAAATATGCATTGAGGAGCAGTAAACGCTTAGGTGAATACCTACACAACATCACAAATCAGTGTAAAACACCCAACCCAGTCAGGAAAGAAAATCTGCCTATTGCTAAACTTATCATTTATGTCACTCGCTTTTCTTGTCTATTGATTGACTTCTGTCGCTTGTATGAATCTTCTTCAAATTGTACACCAACGTTAACATGTCTGCTTAGGAACTTTGACCCTCTTCCTGGATTCTTACTTTGCTTTCCTCTTTTTCAAACATTCTTGCACAAAATTCTCTGATTTTTTAGATTCCATACACCGTACATGGACAGATGCACGCCAAATGAGTTTACTCTAATGTAATATAAGTAAATCATTATTAACAATTTCCAAAGGGTTGAAAATGTATGTACCTACATAATACAGTAATGTAAGGAAACAAGGCCATCTTACCGTACTGCGCTTGGTACATTTTACGATACTTTCATTTTCATTCAGAAAATTGAAAATGGCACTACAGAACCCGACTGCAACTCCATTAAACACAGTAGTAAAATGCATGTCTTATAAATGAAACATTAAAATGGTATATCGTTTTTTCACACCAACTTACTTATTCTAGCAGTTCCGCCATCGATCTTTTGCAATTTTATGACTATAACTGCGTTCGTATAATTAAGAATTTGTGGATTTCTGAATATTTCAAAAAGACATTACACATTACCGGGTCGGATTACGCATTAAACACTGTCGGTCGGTACTTTATTGGTTTCTCTTCAGAAAAAATAATCATACAAATGAGAAATCTCTTTTGTAGTATATTTAAACAAACATTACATAATACGAATTTTAACGTAACAATCAAAAAAGGCATACGGACGTGGAGTGCAATTCAATTCATAAACAATTCATGCTAATCCGGTGCACAAAATCTTAGACATGTTTATGTACACATCAATGAATTAAAATTCATTGACTCAAGGCAATTAAGGCGTGACTTGAAAGAAAAGAAATAAAGCATTTTAAAGATTGTCCAAACCAAACCGAATAAGAGTTAGGAACTTGATGAAGACAGTCGACTTTCTATCGAAGGGGACGATGCCGTGGGACTCGAAAAATGCGATGTGCCACTTGCCGCCGGTAATATTGATAAATGTAAAAAGTTATCCGGATAGCTCATGTGTTCACTCATCCACTGCACCGGAGTATTTAGCGAAGGTTCTACTCCATGAATTATCACACGAACTGTAAAACCAATAAGTTTGTTTATTATTTTGGTCAATTGAAACACCTCATTTGCTGACAAATTGTTTCAAACGATAAAGTCAATAAGTAAAGTAATTTACCTGCACTAAAGTCCATGGTAGGAAAAAATTCTAACATGGCGTCATGAAGGGTTGTCCAAGTACCGGTCGTTTCATCAACAGGTTTTACTAATCGCTGGATACCCGGTTTTTCTGGAGTATAACACTTCACAGGAATGTATCGGAATCCTTCACCAACTACGGATTCCATCAATTTTTTATTGGCACTCCAAAATTGGTCGAATTTATCTAAACGAAATTATTTATGAATAGTTTTAAATGTCCTGTTAATTGATGAAAGGAGACAGATTAAATTAAATTATACACTTGCAGAGATCTCACCGTTCTGAAAGCCCTGCCATAACTGATTGTGATCTTTTTCTTGCATAGCATTCATTACTTGTCCTTTATGTTTGAGAGCATCAGCCTCCTTCAGGTACGACATGAACTGAGAGCGGACTGTATCTTTACAAGAGCACCTCATTATTTTGTCTTCCGGATAACTCTCAAAGTGAACCGTCACGCTCCAGGGGAGCACGTTCTCACCATAGAGGTCAAACCACAGACCTATTGGATAATTCCTACAAAATCAACAAATCTTTTAATCAACAGAAATAATTTCTCATATCATTTTACAATAATTATTGTATTGGGGAAAGTCAAACCATTTTATTGGCTGTCCATTACCGTCGCTTAACCAAATTTCCTTTCCGGAAGCCTCAGGACTTACAGATTGAATGAAATGTTTTCGAACCTGTAGAAAATTGGTAAAAATCAAGTGGTGAGTAATGAATTAGTCTACACGTTAGTGTGCGTATTATTCATACTCTACAGTTGAAGTATGAAAATGTAATTACTTTATCTGTGACTAGGGGAAAGTACAGCAGCCTTGGAACCATTAAGTAAAATGGCTCTGGAACATTAAGCGTTATTACTTCATCTTTAGCAAGTTGGAATGAAATTGGCAGTCTTGCCTCCCAAATTTCACGCAGAACTTCACGGTCGTCAGCCATTCGAATACGCCTTGTTTTACCTTTACTCCGACTTGCGGATCGACTGTCAAACATGAGATAATTGCGAAACTCTCGAGAATCTCTTGAGCTATTCTCACACTTTTACCCTTGTGAAGCAATTATTGATTATATATAATATTATATTAGACACTTCAATTTTTACTTAATCTTTCAGATGACAGTTGAACCCGCGAGTAGGTAGAGGAGAACGAGAAAAGATGTTTAACTCTGGACTTTAGATAATGACTGCAATGTCTTGTGGAGATTAAAAACATGTAACGTTAACCTTAGAACAACAGACATTTGAACACAACAACACTTTTCGACCAAATGACGTATAAGAAACCTCTACAGTCATAGAAAAGATAAATAAATCATATTTAAGTCAACACCTCCGTCCGGAAACCTAAACTTCAGACAATTAATTCAAGCTTTAGATCTAACGCACTGAAACGTAACGTTATTTTCTTTGCATAAAATTACTAACCTCTGATGCAAATAAATACTAACCACTGGTTAGTAACCAGTATATAAGTATATTATATTACTCACTGTCAAGCGTAAACTAATTTGTCTGTTCTGACACAAAAAAACACTAAAATTAGCATGAAATCTTCTCGTTTGAAGGTTAGGATAATTATTATTAGGTATCATTTATTATCCAAAGGAGCCGATCACACGACTCCTGAACAATTGGCACTTTAATTCAATCTCAATAAACAGTCAAGTTCCTTTGATAATTTTCGAACACTTTCGTGCACCAAACAACGAATCAATGCCAATTAAAAAGACGTTGTTGTAATTTGTAATATTGTAATGTACACTATGAGTGATTTATTTTTATCATCTGTTTCTCCGTGCATTATTAGAGAAACACATGATTTTTGATGAAATGTAGGAAATCCATAAACGCAGAGTCTGACATCTCGAAAAGAAAATACTTTCAGACTTTGAGTAGAAATGATAAACTTTATGTTTGTGTGCTGTATCAATATATCGTCTCTATCTTGTATCTTTTTGCTTCATGGTTTAGTTAAGTATTGTACATCAACATAATATAACACACAGTCAACAGTGTAATTTACATACATATAACTCACGGTCAGTAAGGCAGCAAAGTACATAAATGAAAATAGAACTTTAATCATATCAATCATGGATGATAAAACAAAGATTTCGTCGAAACGATTTAAAATCCTTAAGTTTGAATTTGAAGTTTAGGTTTTGCCACAGCCAGCCACGCTACATGGAACTGCACCATTGGTTTGGTATTATTACATTCATTAAAAGCATTTTTATTCATAAAATAAAATGTCAAGTGATCACTGATCATACTTTTTTTAAACGTAATACAAATTGTTTCATATGATATGAATTTTTTATTTAAGTAATATAAAGAATGATGGTCATATCATAATTTGGTACTTTGGTAGCTTTTCGATCGTGTCGCTACAATAAATAGAAAATATCAAATCATTTTATTCCACGCGTTTCTTATTGCATTGCATAATAATGATTTTAATATTAAACGATTCCACCTTCCCGCAGCATCTGGTCACCCCAATGGGGTGACCCCATATAGTTCTCCCCGTGAAAGGCTAATTTCTTTGTGCGTAGCAGAATTTCACAA
>VYYJ01001647.1:0-28388 GCA_021029165.1 Cyphoderus albinus | reverse complement strand
AGAAAACGTGACAAAAGCGAGAAAAACAACAAAATTAAAATGATGATGACCAAGCAACTTACTCTAAGTAAGTACATACTTTGTTCCATTCTCACATCCTCTTTCTCTAACCTTTTGGTCCACCAGAATGAAATCATTAATAAAAGCGCCTTTACTATCACATAGGTACTCATTCATATGCTTGTGAACTATGGAAGTGCCGCTGTCAATGTTAAGTGAGGTGGAGGCAGAGGTGGGGGTGAGTCACCTGTACTAAACGAAGTGGATGAATTCATCAATGAAAAATATTTGTCTTCAACTGCCAACGATTTTGGAATCAATGACAGCATTAAACAATCATTGACCTTCCACTTCCTTCCCCACTTAACAAACAATTTTTTCGTTCATTCATTCATCTCATCTCGGTAATTTGACAAAGTAAATAGTATTTACTAATGCTAATAATAATTATTATTATTTGATGCTGCCTACTTATTTATTTATTTTTGGTAAGTTGCGTAAGAAAGTGTCACAACTTGTGTACACAACTGGGAGATAAGCAACAATGTAATAAAAATTAATTGGAATATTTTCCACGGGAAAAAACAACAACAGCGGCTTAGCTCAGAGTGCTAAGTAAAGTTCAGTGAGAGCGGCCACATGAGCGTGATCTTTAGTTTAGAAAGTTACAAGATTAGAAAAAGAGCCGGCACCGCAGCGCAGGAAAAACATTGTAAACTTATTATGGATATTATTAATATTTATTTTCACAGGGAAAAGTCAACCACGCTTTTGATATTTACAAAACAAAACAAGTCTCGGAATGACTGAGGAGATTCAACTAACCAACATAGAAAAAGGGTGCATCAGCATCTTTGAAAGCCGAGTTGGATTTTTTTGGGGTAATGTGATTCCCCACTCGCTCTCTTTTTCTTCTCTAGCTGGTGATGTGACGATAGAAAAAGTCAGTCACAGCCGCGCTCTTTTCTCCGTTTTTCGTCCTTTTCCTCGTCTCATCATGCATCCCACAAAACTAATGAAAAATATTTACTTTACTGTTGTAAACAACATGAGCGTGTTTATCTTTCCCGTGTCAGCCTTTCCTTTTTCCCTTTTTCCACTTCTTTTCTCGTTTTTCGCATTTTCTCTAGTCTCCCATTACCAGCTACAGACAGAGTGAGAGTGAGCGATGCATGCGAGAAATATTTTTGTACGGAACACGAGTATCCCTTGCCACGCTATCATAATATTTTGATAATGATACTAATAAATGTAAGTTGCGGCATTATCCCTTGATTATTATGAAAATTTGATGGTGAAGATGTCATGTCAGCGGGAAAAGGGTTAAGCCAAGCTCATAATATTATGTGGATGCAAATGAGAATGAGATGAGTTTCAATTGGTGGCCCTATCCTATCTCAACTCAGTCCTCAAAATAAAATATCATTTCTCTCCTTCCTGACAAATCATCCTTTCACTCACTCACTCATTCATTCCCTGAGCGGTTCTCGAAAAAAGTTTTGAGTGGATCAAAAGAAATGTTTCGTCAACATCAACAAGATCATCGAGACAGGGAGCATGGGCGAACAACAACAACAAAAACAACATCGTGTGTTGTGTTATGCCGTGTTGTGCTGTAATTCCTCATCAATCCTTTTATTATTATTTTATTACTTTACAAAATATTTTCCACTTTTCAAACCCCCGATTTCCCATTACCAATCCAACACAAATATCAAAGCAATAGTACATAATGATATGAGGATTATCATAATCATGATTTGATTTCATGAGCATTCAACCTCCAAGCTTTTCCAAAAACCGTCGGTGTTTCTCAGAAGACATTTCAACTTGAACGAAACTATTTACAAAATACTCCACTTCATTTTTCTTCTGAAATACGCCTTTTGACAAGACTATGTTAATTAACACCCGGACGCCGAACCAGCTCAATTAATAGTTGAGTTAAAGTCAATTTGCTAAAATTTGATACCATTTAAAATTATATGGGATAACATCATTGAGCCACGGCAATATTAATGTCTCACAATGCCCATGATGATTATGACCGATGCATCAACCCCGGACGGAGAAAAATATTTCTTACATGTTTACAAATCCATTTTTTTTAACAAAAGGGGATGATAAAATCTATAAAAATATTCTAGGCTCTAAATTATCATGATATGGTGCTGTTCGTCTATACCTGATTTCCCGTTTTAATATCAAAATCGTAATTCACATTTTATCGGATTTTTAATTTTAGAGGTTGCGCAGATTTTTTTCTCAAGTAGGTATAATTTTGTATGCATCGTTATATTTTACTCACGATTTATTTCATCGTCATCTTTTGAAGAAAAAAATTCCATTTTGACAAAAAAGAACGATCAAAAAATGCTGAGCATTTTACAAAGTATTTGAAAATTTATTAAGTTAGAAGGAACTGAGCGCAGAATCTCTGCGTTGATAAGCATAAGTAGCAAGTTGTTACTAGCAACTAGCAAGAAGTGAGAATATTTTCTTTTTCACTCTGCGGTTCATTTCAATATTTATTGCTGAAATGTGTTTTCTCAGTGTGAGGAAGGGAACAGGAAAATATTTCGAAGGAAAGAAATAATAAAATAAAATGCGACTCTTGTGCTGATGATCAACAAGATGGGAAATGTGTGAAGAAAACAAGCAATGATGAGATTAAAAACAGCGGTTTAAATTTTAAAATTTATATCATAAGTTTTGCAAAGACAGCTGAAAAAGTGGACGAAAAAAAAGTTTTCTCCCAAACCAATCGAATGGACGATAAACGACAATTTATTCGGTAAGAAAATCATTTACACTCTTTCCCTCCTTGTTTATTGCACACCGCGATACATTTTTACAAGCAGGTCGTTAGTTACTTGTAAATAATGTGTGTGTACCCATAACGCTCAGTTTTACTCAATCTGCCATTCGCATCGCAAGAGCCAAAAAGTTCAAGTTGGAAAAGTGCTCTGAAGAATAAAATGCATTTTTCTTCCTCTGCTCCTGCTGCCTCGGTCGACAGTCAAGAGTGTGAACATGACGATGAAGATGACGATGATGAGGATGGAGATGGAGACTGAGGAAAAGTGGTGAATTTATGGAGGCGCTTTGTGTGTCACCTTCAATTCACTAAAGAGCTCAAACACTACAAACGCGGAGCGACCCGGTATCAACCGTTTCTATAATTTACGAAAGCAAAATCTAACTAAGCGTGCAGCCACTAATAAAATAGAGTTATCCTATGCACGATTTGTGTGCAAAAGGAAAATAATGTGGAACTTGTAACGTGTCTTGTTTCTCTGATAATTTTCTCGCTCTGGTGTCAGGACAACTCATTCAATTCACTCACTTGATCCATTTCCGTTTTCAAAGGCATTGTAGTTTTCGGAGTGTGTGGGCTTCCCTTTACACTTGTTCACTTCGCTGGCGATAAGTTACGGTATAATACAGAGCTTGTTGCTTCATCGTTCTCTCATTCTCTGGCTTTACATTAGATCACAAGCAAACAAGCAAATCAACAACATGATGATGACATTACCTACACACATGATAATATGATTGACGGTTTTATTTATGGAAACAATTTTATTATAAGCCTTGAATTTCTGAGGCTTCTTTTTATCATCATGATGACATGACCATTCACTTTTCTTTTGTTGTGAGACGATGCTCCAGACCTCGTTAATTTTCAGGTTGCCCCGTTGCTCAACTAACTGAAAGATAATGGAGTCCCAGAAGAAGCGTGGGACCGCTGCTTAGGCTACTGCTGATGCTGACGCTTGACGACGCTGAGATTCAGTGAGTCGATGACAATGGAGGAAGTTGAGTGGATGTGACAGACAGACGGAGACAAGAAAATAATAAGGATAACGAACAACGCTCATTTCAGTCCCATTCCTCCACAATTTTTCTCGCTTGCCTTTCTCTTCTCCGGCTTTCACTTCGCTGCCCATAAGTTTCGAGATGAGATCTGACGCGATCTCTTTTTCCTCCGGGATCTCTCTCCAGACGCACATCCACCTCCACTCCTGAGAAATCTCCAGAGGAAACTACACAATTAGCATCAACTTCATGGGTAAATCGAATATTTTGTATTTGTAAGCTAATTAGTTGCTACTTAAGTGGTAATTTGTGGTAATTTACAAGTGGCGCTAACTTTGTTCAGAAGGAAGAAAAAACGGTGATAAAAGTGTTAAAAATGATCAGGCTCGGTTCGCACGAGGTGAAAGGAAACAAGCAGAAAATTTGTCTGCTCAGTGTAAAATTGTAAATTCTCATTTTTTCTTCTTAACTAGCTACTAGTTACTAGTTACTAGCATGTGTTCAGATAAAAGACGAGGAACGAGGAGGCGATTGATGAGATTTATTGCGTGGCAAGGATTTACCTTTGATTCCCGTTCTCCTTTAAAATAGTTTCCCAGTCAGTTAAAGTTTTATGATAAGCAATGATATTTAAATAGTTGCACGTATGTAACCAAGCACAAGTGGAGCGAGTCACATAAATTTGCTCCAACACATTTGAACCCACGTTAATAGCAGTCTCTACTTAAACGCTACTAAATCTGTACTTTCGTACTTTACGAGAGAAGAAAAAAGTCAGGTCTGTGACAAAGTAAGGAAATTTATGGCGTGCAATGCAATGCACAGAGAAGCATCTCTCCATCTCCATTTCATGGAACTTTTTTTTTCCTCTTGCGAGTTGAGTGTGTGGTAAAATTCTTTTTTTTAATTTTCAACTGTGTGAGTTTCATTTAATTTAACATGCTAAATACATTTGGTAGTAAATGGATAATGTATATCATGCTAATTAATACATTATAATAAATGCGGTAATTAATTAGAGTGACTGGTTACTGCAGGGTTTGTTGAAGGGAAAATTATGACGCAATTAGGAAGAAAAAACATTAACAGGGAAAATGATCATGAATCGTGAATCAATAGGATTTCCTTCGGCTGGCGTGGCTTTAAAGTTAAAGGTGAAGTATTTAGGAGAAAAAGTAATAACTGTCTGTGTAAGGCAAGGGTAAAACGCAAAGAGGGGAAAATGTTATTTTTTGTTTATTCATGCATTGTTCGTTTTCTAAAAGAGGCTCATTATGGCGCATTAGCGGATGTTCATAAATTGTCGTTGATGACTGTGTCGTCGTAGTAGTCAGAGTTATGGAGCTATTTTATGGTTACCTTAGCTTAGCTCGACTTACCTTTTACAAATTCTCTGCCTCTCTCTACCAAACTATTTTTCTCTCTATGTTCAATGCAGTTTCTGAAGACTCGAGAGGACAGAAGGATGATTGTGCTTATTCTGATTCTGGTTATTCTGCTCGCGATGGCGCTGCCCAGGCCACCTGTCCACCGAGAGGAGCAACAGGAGAATCAAGCTGATCGCTGACAACTCCCAGTTTGTACAAATCCCCCAGATCTGTCTACAAGCAACTTCATACAATAAGTAAGTATGTAAAGCTTGCCCGCACACTGTCCACACGTAGACGTAACTACAACTCCAACTTGAAAATGGACAGGATGGAGGATGGAAGAGAAATGGAGGCTCAGGACTTGTACTTTTATTTCACTACTTCATGAAACTATGAAAAATAAATTTCTGTTTTGTCAATCACCTCTGTAAAATTAAGCATTTCTTTCATTTTAGTACTAAACTCAGAGTTTGAGCGTTGTATGTACATAAATTAAATAAATGATGGACACTTTTTTTCTTGGGAAATTACAAAAGTAGTTTTACTCAGCTTTTAACATAACACTCAGAGAAGTAATCATTTTGACCTTTAAATATTTGCGTAAATCTACTTTAAGAGATGGGAAAACACGATAATTGATATGCATAAAAATTGAAAATTCAAATCTAAGAGAAACACTCGAGAGAATAGAGGACAATTCTCCCCATGCCATGAATAGTCTTAGGAAATATTAGGTTTGCATATATTCAACAGAAGATGAGAAAGCATTGTCTGGCCGTTTAGCTCGAGAACGCTGCATCCCCTCCATCTGACACTTAGTTCACAAGCTGATGAATCCTCAGCTTTTGTGTCTTTGCTTGTTCCGCACTCTTAATCAAATTCCCGCCGCAAGAGGAAAGATGGCGCGACCAAAGATTTTCTTCGAATAAAAGTCGATTTGTTGAATTGAACTAAGAAAAATCCTTCAAACTTCAAAAAGGCTGCGAATGAGCTGAGCTACATATTAATAATGGCACGATATTGTAATAAACATTCACTTTGCACTTGTAATGTACATATGAAAATGAAAATGAAAATTTGTAATAAATGCTGAAATAATTGTCAATATCTTCATTTTTCAGAGCAATTATTTCCATTCATATCAGAGCAAAAACACTTTTTACAAGAATAAAAAAGTGTGCTGAATCACTGAGATGAAAAATAAAAGCTATATGAAAATTCTTATCCATGGAAAAGGCTTTTAAATGAAACTAAAAAATACGCGTCAACATTTCATGTGCACATTTCCTTTCGCTCTTACTACATCGGAACTGCGTCGTAACATAAAATATTAAATAATAATTTCCTTGTTTACCACTCAATCCATTTCTGTGCAGGTGCAAGTGACATGACATGGCTAAAAAACATTTTTAAACGTTTTCAAAAGTTATTCGCCATTACAAGGTACAGTTACAGTTGTTACTGATTACACAACACATCACATCACACCATGTCCACGTCACATCAAAAAGGAAGTGAAGCGTCCCACTCAACATCAGAATCAACATCAAACCGAAAAAAAAATATTCCACCGAACCAACTTTATTCACATTTTCCCTTTTCCAGTATTTGCATTGACATGTCACATAAAATTTTGCATCATTTTCTCTTCACTCCATCCTGGCTGCCTCGTAAAAATTCTTTACAATCCCATTTACCCCGTTTCACTCATACTTATTCGAGAATGATTCAGAGATTCCAATTTTATCATTTTTTTACTGTTCGTTCATCCAGAAGCCAGAAAAAAATGAGTTTCCTTTCCCGTTCACTCGTTCGCTCTGCAAAATACAAAACCCAAAAGCCTTTTTGCGCATTTTCCCATTATTGCGTATCTTGTTGCAATATTCCGTCTGAGTGCGTAATAAATTGAATCGCATTATTACGGAATGGAAGGAAAGGTGAGGACGGACAAATCACAAATCAAATAAATAAAAGTTTGAACCTACTACCTAACGTTATTTTATAATTTATAAGCTACTTTTTCCTTCTCGCAAATGTAATATTTATTTCGCTCCAACAAGAATTTGCCAACTAAAATTGAAGAAACGAAATTGTAGCAAAAAAATAGGCGCTTGGTGCTTATGCATGAAAATACTTACTTCCAAGAGAAATTTCTTAAGGGGAAGCGGAGGCGGTTTGATTTTTTAAAAACTCTGAAAAATCATTTTCATCAACTCGAACCAAGCAGATCACCATTAGTTGTGGAGTTGTAAATGTATCATCGAGTTACATTACATTTGAACAGTAAAGTGCAGCATTTCCATTATAGCTCGACTCTGCAGCCTCATCTGAAGCTGCGAAAGAAAAACCTGTGCCTCTGGTTCTGGATGGAGTATGGAAAATGCATGAATATGAGTAAAGACAGCAGAGTAAAGCTTTGCCTTGCTTGAAGGAATCTTTGCATTGCATTGTAAGCTAAGAAAATAATATCAGACGAGTTACGAGTTAAAGTTAAAGCAAAGTTAAAGTTAGCAGCAGTTCTGAAACTCTGAGCTGAGGTGGTCTTTTAGTCTCTATGTCTGCTACTTGTACAAACTTCAACTTCACAGAGATTGAGAATAAGGCAGAAAACGTAGCGAGATATGGAGCAAAATTGCTATGTTCAATGTACGTAAGTCTCCTGCTCTAACAATAAGCGTTTTGCAGTAGTAAGCAAAGCAAAGGAAAGGCTCTGCGTCCCATCCACCAGCTCAGTTGAGTTCTCTCGATTCTCGTGGTCGGTCGTCGCTCGAGACACTCTCGTCAACTAGTTTTTTCTCGTATGCATTGCATAAGTAAATAGTAAAAGCAAGAGCATAGCTGCAGCAACAGCAACAATATCATCAACGCAAAAGTTGATTTGAAAAAAATCTCCACTTAAAAATATTAACCTTTGAAACTTTAGTAGCAGACCAGTTTTCCAAAAGAAAAGACAAAAGTGCTTCAAAAAAACACATTTTTTAGAGAAAAGAGAGAAGAAAAAGGAAAAGGAAGAAGAAGAGAAAATCAATTGGATTTCTCTCTCACCGAACAGTTTCTCAGTTGAGAGGATATTTTTTTGTGTGCGTGTTCCATTCTCCTGGAGTTCCACTTGCTCTTCTATTACATAAGGAAATCGCAATCTTTGGTCTCTCGCTGCTGCCTGCAGGTAGTTGGAAACTGCATGCAGCAAAAATAAAAAAAAGCAAGGAGAAAAGTATTATTACCTTTGCCAGAGCAGAGTTAACTTTTTACATTTTAGAAGACAAAAAAATAACTAGAAAACATTTTGTGTGTGTCTGTGTGTAAGAGAGCTCGTTTCCATCCATCGTGTCGTGTCGTGCGATTCCACTTGCTTTCTCCACTTTGTTCTCATTTCCAATTCCCGTCTTCACTCTCAGTGTATTGCGATTGCCTGCCCTTTTCCTCCTCCGAGATCTTTTCCTTGTTCGTGAGCGAGTCGTGAGATGTGTATGTTTCTTGAGTGGAGCTGAGCTGAACTTGAACACGGGACGGGAAGTAAGGAAAAAGTCGGACTTTCTCCGCTTGATCTTGAAAATAACTTTTCAAGTTCACCGCTGCTCAACCTGCAACGAAACGAAGGGCTGCTGCATTGCATCCAAATTCAGAGGCAAACAGCAGAGCGAGCCGGGCAGGCGATAAAAAATATTATTGCGAGCCTCCCATCTACTTCTATTAGCGACTTACACCAGTTTCATTTTCGTCATTGCATTTTTCTGCACACTGGAAAAAAGTGCCACCGTCAACTTTTTCTCCGTTCCTTCCATAAATCTCTATTACTCAAGTGTCGTCAGTCAGGGGCGGAAAAAGTTTTTCAAAGTGACTCATTATATTTAAATAACTCATTAGAGAAGTGATTAGTTAATGACTGTATTAATTAACTGTGTCACTTTAAACATCAGCAAAAAGTATCCTTGGATTTAGCAACTTTTTAATTAAAAAGTACTAAAAAGTGAACTGAGCGCACGCTGCTAGATATTTTAATTATAGAAATTTGACCTCTGCTGCTCCACTTTCGTCTGCCCACAAATTAAAAGTTAATTAAATTCATGTTCTCAATCTCGAATACCTACCCGAATTACGCGTGTCGTGTTTCCCTTTGGTGCACCACTTCAATTTTCATAAGTTCGATCTAAAGGATCAAAGCACGCGTCGACAGTTTCGTTGATCTAAAATTAATCCATTATTAATCAAATTGACCTCAATTTATAATTACTGGGTAATTTTCCACCCTCGTCTCATCAATCGAATATACGTCACCTTTTCTGGAGAAGGACAACAAACAGGAAGACAATTTCTAAGTAAGTTTCAACTTTCGTTGACTTTTCTCTGAAAATTATCTAGAATTAAATAAGTTAGCATTTAAGACTCTTATTATTTCCCATTCCCAATTTTTACATGTTTGCAGTACAGTTGCATAATATTTCTTACAATATAATTTGCACATTTCGAACATTGATCTACTTTTCTTATGTAATTGCAAATTGCAATTCGTATTTAGGTACTTTAGATTTAAAGGCCGAGCCAATTTTACATTCTTATATAGATATTTAGTTAGGTGCATATCATTTCATCTGTACTGCAATTGTTGGCTTCAAAATGTGGTTTAGTTAAGATCTTTAAACTTTTCATTATATCATTTGCATAAAAAATTGGATATTCTAAATATACCCGAAACCGAACACAGAAGGTGCGTCCATTTAAAAAATCCAATCTTCTTTCCCCATCTTTAAAGTTAGAGAAGCAAATGAGATTCGAAAAGCTGACCGCTGTGTTGATGAATGGTCGCCGACAAATGTCATTTTGTAATTTTCTGTTTCCCATGTTAAAAAGTGTACATCGTTTCATTCGCGTGCAAATCCGCGCTGCGTATCCGCTTTGTACATAATTGTACAAAGTTAAATAGAGATATGCGCCAAGTAAAATCTGCTTGTAGTCTAACTGTCTCGCAGTACAACAAACAAGATTTACTTTGGCTGTGGTTATTTGTTGTTGGTGGTTACTTGCCACTGACTGACCACTTCACTACACTTAAATCATATAGCACCAACAAAAAAGACGGTAGTCTGTAAATAATGGGTAGATACGTTATTTGGCTTTAGTTGACTAATAAAAAAGACGTTATTATTATGCTATGTTATGCATATCAAGTTACAGTTTGCATTTTGGTTTAAAAATTGGAATCTACAGTTTGTGCGTGCGTAACAGTTGAAAAGATGCAGATTCTTTGGTTGGATAAAGTAAATACTCATTTGCATTTTGCTGGCACGACAAGTGAGTCCGTGGAGGTGGAGGTGAATGTGGAAGTAGCCATCTCTCACAAAGCAATTGCGTAACAGTTGAAAAGATGCAGATTCTTTGGTTGGATAAAGTAAATACTCATTTGCATTTTGCTGGCACGACAAGTGAGTCCGTGGAGGTGGAGGTGAATGTGGAAGTAGCCATCTATCTAAAAGGCATAGCCACCACACATGACACAGCCACAATCGCAGTTGAAGTCATGAATCAACTCGTCAGTGGCAGTGGCACAAACAAAGCCAAAGTGAAATGCAAACAGAAACGGAAAGACACCGAGTCCGAGTGTAAATAAATAAAAAAGAGAACTCGAACAGTTTCACATTTTTAGTGGTGGTGGTGGTTGTCGTGGTATATTTCTATTTTGTTTCTCTCAAGAGAGAAAAATCAGGTTTCATATTTCTCCCTTTAAATGGTCACATCGTCATCGCACATAGGGACAAAATCTGCTTTGTTTGTAAATGGTAATACTATCCCCTGGATCGCATCTCTAATGAAAGTATGATTTGAGCACAGCTCGGTTCTACATTGTTGAACTTGATGCATGTTTGTTAGATGTTGACTTACGCATTCTAACTTTTATTGACTCACTCACCACCATCCATTACTGAAAGCTAAAGTCACAAACAAAGTTGTGTGTCACACACAATAACGCAACGTAAACGCACAACTTAGGCTTTTTCTAGAGGAAAAGAGGGGAAAACGGGCAAGAAGGAACGAAACGGAACATGATGCATAAAGATCCATCCTCCATGGCTTGAAAAGGGTGTTCAGAGTGAGTACATACGTAGTAGTGTTATTTTATTATTACCGACGTTTTATACAAGACAGTTTCAGACTCCTCTTTCTATTCTACAGACAAGATTTTTTTTTCGAGAACAAGAAGAAGGGAAGAGACGTTGTTGCTTGTAAATAGTAGGAAGCAACATTATTCTATTCTATTCTGACGAAAATGCAGCGCAGGTACCTAAATGCAAGCGATGGCATCTTTCTCATGTAATGTATGTATTGAAAGTAGGCAATGCATTTCAGTTTTCCCTTCTTTTTTTCCGAGTGCATTACATACAAACAATGTAACACTTTTATAATGCTCTATAGGTACTGATATAACTTGAATTAGGAAAGAAAAATCTGTCTATCTTTGAGTTTGCCTGTCTGTGTAAACTTGCCACTTTTAGTCTACAGTCGAATATCATTACTAATGCCTCTGTGTAGTAAAGCCATGTACGAGTAAAGTGCATTGAAAAATGTGGCTGGTGGACACATGAAAGATTTTCGTAAGTCAAGACAATAGTGTTTGTTTGTAGCTTAGTGCATGCAGTTGCATTGCATTCTGATGACATAACGATAACGTGGGCTATGGTCTATTCAATTTCCTTTTATTCCAAGGAAGATCCGATCGATGCATGTATTAGTATAAAGCAGAGAATAAAATAACATCGAAATTTAAGATCAAAGAGAGTGGAAATGTGAAGAAAATATCCAAACAGTTTCAGAATATCATTGATATGCAATGCACAGGAAACAAGAGAGCTTTATTGTTTGATGCAATTTAGACTTAAATAACTTGCCATGTACTAGTACACTGCTACATAATAATATGTAGAAACAAAGGAAAGGCGACTTTGCGAAAGAGCAAAAAGAGTTTGAATCAAGAAGGGAAATAAAACGAGACACGTTTCATCCTGATGATGATGGGAATGAGTGAAGTAAAGTGCGTGCGTCTTGCTTAAAAGCTAGCATTTGGATGTTAACTGAAACTGATGGCTTTTTCTCGCTGTCCCTCATCTTCTGTTAGAAATGGTAGACTCGCAGTTGGTTGGAACGCAGCAAGCAGCAACAAACTCACATTGAAGGAGTTTAAAGTAAAGTAGGCGAGCGGAGTAAAGTGCATAAATCAAAATCAAAGTAAGCAAGAAGAAAGATTGTTGGGAGTTTGGGAGTTTTCGTTGAGACATGAAACTTTGTTGCTTGTTTTGCTTGCTGGCGAGCAAATAATACAATCATGATAGCAGCATAGCGTTCTCTATGATGATGCATTAAATATCTCGCTAGTATAATATAAATGTAGGTTCTTGGCTCATTCATGGTTCATGGCTCTTGGTTCATGCGGATCGAGTTATTCTACAAAAGTATATCACAATTCATTCCATAAGCACGACGGCAACTTATTTCTCTGAGCAGATAAGCAGATTAGACTTGTTTCAGCTGAAAATCAGACTGCGTTATTTAATGCAAAATCAGCTACGAAGGGGCATTCGGCTGGGTTTTCAGTTGTTGTAATGTTGTGATGTTATGATTTGATATGAATGATCATGATGCGATGTGATATGATAGCAGGCAGACACAGCCACAGGAGAGTCGTTTCGTGTGGAAAAACTGAGCTCAAGCTAAAATGTGTTTGTGGACTACTATTTTACTAGTTTTCTTGCTAGTTGCATCTCCCTCGAAATATTTCAATCACAAAACACGATTTTTATTCGCTTGCCGTATTGTTAGGTATCTAGGCTAGGCTACTGACTGAGCGTATTTAATCGAGCCAAAATATTATGGCAAATGTAACGTAACGCAAAGTAAGGTGTTTTGTAAGGTAATTTCATCTAATGTAAAGTTGTAATGGGCTTATTATTGAAAATACTTTGCTATTGTTATGCTCCTGCAGGCAGGCGGCCTAATTCAGAACAGTGCAGATGCAGACGAAAAGTATCAAATGGAAAATCAAAGCGATGAATAATAAAATAGAATGAAATAAATGAGAAACAATTTTTTTCTTTTTGCTTGTTGTGGCCCTTGTAAAATTTGCAACTTTGCATTTTCCATTGCACTTGACTTTATTTCTTGCTCTCCTTCTTCCAATTTCATTAGTTTAAGTTGCAGCAGGTCGTCGGCTTTCGTCTATTATCACCAATCACCCTTTTTCATTGTTATTCTGTGCAAACACTGAAAAATAACTTTGGCTGCTGCTGACGCTTAAAAATATGCGTCTTCTAAAGCGTACAACAAGAGCAAGAAAAATCAAGTGTGCAACAAATACAAAATGCAAATTCAGTATGCACGCAACTCAGGCATATCATGGGATAGCATGACACTTATCAATCAATTTAAATTGTAGTTTTCATATCATAAAGAATAATCATGTCATCGTCGTTGTTATTCATTAATTAGGTATTCATATCATGGTATGATGCGAGCAAGAAAAGCAAAAGCGCATGCGCACACTCCTCCATAAATTTGCTGCTGATGCTGATGAAACAAATTAAATAAGGCAATTCTTAGATGACATTATACGTCATAGCATTAGAGTTAGCTAGGTAGTCATAATTAATCGAGTCAGTCATTTTTATTTTTCTCTTGTTATTGTTAAGGATTGAAACTTTTCTTTTTCAAGAATTGAACTTCTCTTTCTTAAAAAAAGTCTCGATGAGATCTTGAAAAGTCGCATTATGATCATAACATTACATCATCATAGATTTAATTAATTGCATTAGTCTAGCAGCGAGCAGGATAGTAATGAATGTGACTTTGATTAAGCTGCAAGGTGAGACAAAGGGTGACCGTTGTAAGAGCGATACGAAGCTGTGAAATGATTCTGATGACGTGTGTGATCGAGTTAGACGTGGTCGAAGATCGTCGACTCGCTAATAAAGTGGAATATGAAAAAGGGCGAATGGAACAGAGCAAAATGAAATTGTTAGCGAAGTAAAGTGACTCATTCAGTCGATGGAGCTTTTGAGTTTAGTCCCTTATGTCATAATCATCATCATTAACAAGAATTAATCAAATCAAAAATCTCCTTTTTATTTTTATGACCTCGCTCACATAATAATTGCGAGTTCCTACATTTCCCACCACCATCACCATCTCCAGCTTTTCATCAAAACGTCGTATGTGGTTGAAGACGCGAAAACGTCGTATGTCTTCGTATTGAATTAATGGCTGATAATTCATTTCGCCAAAAATGAAATGTCCCCTTGTTTAGCGAAACGAGCGAGTCGAAAGATGTAGCTTTTTTATTTCTTCTTTCCCTTCATATTCATGTGTGCCACCTCCACCTGAAAAGCATGGGTCGGGTGGTGTGATGCAATCGATCAATAAAAATGGGCTGAATGAACCCAGGACATGACTTAACAAAGGCAAATTTGATTTCTCGTTCGTTACGTTCCTTTGACTTTATAGCAGTTAGTTAATGGTGGCAGTTACATAACAATTTTAGGTGATTAAAAGCATTTTATGTTCTTCATGTATTTTTCCACTCGATCTAAATGTGGAATGCAGAGCAGAATCTAATCTAAAGTGGGTGAGACGAGACAATCGACATTTTTATCTTGTCGCGACTAGTTCCTCTTTTACTCAACAATCTCATCCTTCATCTTTTCACTTCTCGTCTCCCTCCCAACAATTAATTTTGTGCGAGACCAACCAAGTGTGTCAGTTGTCAGTTAGTAACTTACTTACTGCTACAGTCAGTCAAAATAAACATCTTCTAAGATAAAAGTAGCCTGCTCCAAATACTTCGTGGTGAAACGAACAGAATACAAATTACAAATTAGACTGAAATAAATATTTGGGGAAAAGTGGAGAAATAAAAATAAAATTCCTGCAACGTAATATTTATTAGTAAATACTACGCACCTGTCTGCCTGCTGTGAGGAAATCGAGTGGAGTAAGTAAGTTTCTTAGATACATAGTAAGAAAAATCTTTTTTTCTTCTAAAACCAAAATTATAAAAGCTCAGGTCTAAAATTCCCTAAATTCGTGTAAATCGTTTGCAATTGTATTTATTGCATTTCAAAAGAGCTCAAACCCCTACCAAATTAAATTGGGATTTTTTCGCAATTTCTCTGTTAAGCATCTATCTATACGCTGACCTTTTCTAACATTTGGTAAATTAAAGCACGCAATTGCTTTTTCGACGATAGTTAGTTAACCATATTACATCTTGTAGTAGATACACAAAATTCCAGTGTGCTACAACAATCTATCAAATGATTGATAATTTGTATCTGCGGTGTGTGTAGCGAGTACGATTAGAAAAAGAAACGAGTTACGCATAGTAACCTGCAAATTATTTTTTTCCTTTTTTATTCTAACCATTATTACACCACTACTGCCTCACATAACATAACCCCAACTCGAACCCCAGCACAGTTATTATTATTATTAATTCTTGCACTGACGCAATCTCCCAAAAAATGAACGATTTAAAAACAGTAGCTCACATACATAGCTTCATAAACTAGTTTTTTCGTACGAGTCTCTACATAGTCATAGTGACTTGCTTGAAAAAAAAGTTATTTACGGATGTACCTAAATAAAGTTTTGTGCTTTTTTACCTGCGCATTTTCTTCGCACACTTTTTGCAGAAAATAATATGATGTGGGTATGGCTAAGCTTTTACTGTTGCTAGTGCTAGCAGGTTTCTGTTTATTCTTTTGTGGTCACTTCATTCTTGTGGTTGGTGGTGGTGTTCAGTTCAGGAGTATGTAAGTAGATACATATCAGTTGAATATATGCAAATAGTTTAAAGAGACAAACACATGCATAATATTGTGTATATGTATTTAGGTATATATGCAAAAATAGTGCAGACAGAATTTTTTGCGACTTTAATTTTTGCAAACTAATTGGTCGTTATTGAAGGGCTTGACGTCTGCATTGCTTGCGCGGTAGGTAACAACGAGCAAACCAAGGAATCGTTTTAATTGTTCGTGATGAAAATCTTTTTAAGGTGATCGAACGGGGCGACAGTTTCACGACGGCAATAACATTTTTAATGGTTTTCCATTGTTTTTTCACACTGGTTCCGGCAAACTTTAAGACCAAGTCAAGAATCTTGGGAGGAGGATGACGATGATTACGTTATGCCAAGACGATTTTCTTTATTGCGTCGAAAATTTTTAAAACCATGGCTAAAAGGATTTTGTTCGTTTAACCACGATAATTCTAACTTAATTGTGAGTTTCAAGGCTTTTTGATAAGATTGATTTTTTTCTGGCGATTGACTAATATCTTGTTCAAACCCAAGTAATGGGCGATGTTAACACGCAATTACTTACCATGTGCATTACATGAACTTAATAGCGATAATAATCATGGGAAATCATAATCACAGCACTAATTTTTGCTAAGGCCTAAATCTAGAAAGATTTTCTTTACGTGACGATGTGGAATATTTTTAAAAGCATGTCGCCTGTTCGTTTGCATTACAACACGGCTTAATCATTGCTACATGATTTTTATGCCTTTTTTATGCGATTTGATTCATTTCCACTGACAATGAGAGTGAGAAAAAATGTTATTTAGGGAGATGTTATTTGTTATTCAAAGAATGCATGAAATGAAATGAAAAGTTTTCAGAGGCCATTTTCAAAATTGCTTTTGCTCTGCTGCACTACATCAAATAAATCGCAAAGAATGCGAAAATAGAAATACGATTTGCGAAAATGAAAAGGAAGAGAAGGAAAAGTGACAGTTTAAGTTAGTCAATTGGCAGATATTAAATAGAATGAAAATTGGAGTGAAATTGAAATTGAAAGGCAGAGACGAGGTGTGAGTGTCAAACTCACTCAGATTCAGATCATAATCATCATTGTAATCTGAAACGATACATAATGACAAAGTAAGCCGTTTGATATCATCATAACCATGGAATGGGAGATGAAACGGACATGTGAAAGTCGGGGCCAGTGACTCATGAAATGAAGGGGAAATGACAGGATAATATCACAAATGCGATAAATAAAGGCAGAGTTTGCAGTTTGTAAGGTAGACAGGCAGGCTAGCAGTTACTGAAGTGAGTCAATATTTTATCACTTAATTCAGTGCTTGGAAGTGAAGAATGGAGAATGAAAATTGTGAGCGTGTTTTCTTTGTAATTGTAGTAAGTAGGTTGATAAAAAACAATTTCATTTCATTTGACGCCACTTTGCTCTGCTCCTCTGTCCTATTCACACTATGACTCTGACTTAAATTACGGACTGGCGTGCAAAAGAAAGGAAGGAAAAGTCAAGCAAAGTCCTTTTCACATTTAACCTTTAATTACGATAATTACGATTCTAATTATAACCTGTGCCCTGTTGCTTGCTGCTCTCTCGTTCTTAGTAATCAATAATAACGGACACTGATCTGATATTACTGAGAATTTACATCATTTTATGATCATAGTGTTTGTAGATTAGGTAAAATCGCTTTTACTAAATATAAACTTGCAAAATATCTTTTGAAATTGGTTTATAGCCTACTGAAACGAAATCAAAGCCAAAAGACTCAGAGGAGTTTGAAAAATTCTGAGTGTTTGGCCAAAAATTGTAAAAATGCGTTTGTACCAATTGTACCATGTATCTGCTTGTTTATTTGCGTTTAATAGGTATATAAATAAATAGCGCGGATTCCTACTTTTTTATTTACATTTATTATCCGTCTGTAGTTAGTTAATATTAATATTGCGTTTTCATCATTATCATCATTTTTGCTCGAGTTATGCTATGCTGTGTTGGATAATGGCAGAAAGGTCGTTTTCCTTTATCAGTCATTCACTTGACCGCACCGACTCACTTTGATACATTACATCAACATGTATTAATACCTATTACATTTACACACAGACACACTCAGTTTTGTTATTATGCGAACAGTTATTAATTTTCTTTTGAATTATAAAAAATGGGAAAAGCGTGTGTACACAGCGTAAACAAAAAATAGGCGTAGGAAAACATTAATGGTTATAATCTTAATAACCCTTCATAATGATAATGATAAATAAAGCACTTACTTAATTATAAATTAGTGGCAGGGCAGGATAAAAACTGCGTTTCAGTTTAAAGCATTTTGAAAAGGATTTGAAATTGTGATCAGGTTCAGGTTTCGCTCATTCCTTTTACAACTTTTTAAGTAGGCACTTTACTCACAATTAGTAACTGAAAACCTTGCCGAGATTTTCAGATTTAATTACTCTGAAAAAAGGATGATTATAATCACTGCTCTGCCGAGGGAAAAATTTATTAAAATGTTGCTGAAGCCTAGCCTTTTCGCCAGTTTCCATTAAAAAGATTTTTGCTTTGACTGCTCCATGCATAATTCATAAATTAAATTAATTGCTCTTTGCGCTGTAATGTTATGGTGTATTATGCATCATTACGTGGTACTTATGCAACCAAGTTAAACAAACGTTCAGGGGATTCCTGAAACAAACTGCATTTTTCCGCGTTCATCGTGAAAATGATTGAGTTTTGAGAAAATGGTTATCAGCAGAAAGAAGCGGCACTTTCTTTGTAACTTAGTAAATTGTAATTAATGGCGATGATGGCAACAACAACGATGCATGCGGCTTTCTCATGTGTGTCTGATTTTCCACTGAAACCAGATAATTACCAAATGATCTTTGCTTTTCTGTCGACATAATAAAACGCAGAGTAATTAATTGTAATTTAAATCGAGTTTTGACATTTTGCGAGGAGAAATTAAAAAATGGAGTTTGAGTTGTTGGAAAGAGTTGGAAAAGTAAAGTATGCCAGTTGGGCACAGTGTTTCAATAAAAAAGTATTTAATGACTAAAGTAAACTTTATAAATAACCTTTTTTCTTCATTCTTTCTTTAATTCCAGGCGTCAATCAGACAGAGGGAAGAATCGAATCGCAAAAAAACGACCTGGAAAAATCTCCCTGAATTGAAGGATCACTTTGGAACATTGCTGCTTGGAACATAACTCGTTTTTCAAAAAAAAAAGTTTCTTCCTATTCCAAGAAAAACTTTTTTATCATTAGAAGAGGAACTTGAGAAACAGGAAGTTTTTACAAGACTTTACATTATCTGTGCCAATTTGTTCTCTTTTTGGAGAAAAGAAAGTTTTTCGTGTTAGATTTTTTTCGAATAATAATAAAAAAGTGATAAATCTTCTTTGCTTGTGCTCTTCTGACAATAATAATTATTACAGAAATAATAATCCGAAATTCAAATTATTCTACTTTTAATTAAAAAGAAAATTTTCTAGTCAGTCAGAATTAAAAAAAAGTGAAATTGTTCTTACTACATCGCATCAGATCAAAAGATCGGATCAAACAGTTTTCATTAATTTGACTACTTGAGCTGTTTTTGAAGTCGTTTCATCAAAGGAATCTTATATCAAAGGAGAATAATAAAATGGGATCGAACAGGAACATTCCTACTGACAAGGTAAGCACAGAACCTTCGTTTACTTTGCTTTGCGTCGCGTCGTAAGAAAATACGACGAAATGAAATGAAATGTGCGTAGGTAATCCATCAGGTTAACGGCTTAGCTTAATCATAGATTTCACAGTAAAAAAAATTAATCGTGTTTCATCGAATCGGTGGGTTGAATGTTTTTCATGTGTTAGGGTTTACATACATACATAGTTTAACAGAACTGTCTGCATGCAAATTTTAATGTGTCTGGAATCGAAAAATATTTTTTCGTAGAAAAAAACTAGAAAAATATCGAATTTAGGTCAATGTCGTTATTTTTCTAAAAGCGAGTTTTAATTTCAAGCCTATCCTTGCAAGTTTCAATTTCAATGTATAGAATGCAATAATATTCCTGTGCTGAGCGGATATTATTATTAAGTGCATGTTATAATATTTAGTAGAAAATAAATTGGAACACCAAAGCTGAAGAAAAGCGCGATAAAAATATTTGGGAGAAGACATTAAAAAACGCCCACTTTATTCTTTCGGGCTCGAGATATCAACATTCTCTATTCTTACTAATGGCCGACTTCTCGTTCTTCACCCATTTGCTTTCGTCGTATCAAATGGCATTTAATTTGATTTCGTTCAACAACTCAAGTTTATGCATTTTGAATGTGGCACGACTCACTCACTATGCACTAGGTAACAAACAATCGCCATGCAATCTTAAATGATGTGTCATCGTCATCTTGTCGTCCCGTTTCTTTTCTTGTGCGTGACTGATTTATTTAATGTGATGTGGTCACCGAGTTGTGTAGGACACTGATGTCGTCCATACAGAGAATTTATTTGATTATCATAAGAAGACACCATTTCATTTTATGGTATAATAATAACAACCGGTTTAGTTTGGTTATTCGAAGTAAAACGTATCGAAACGTTTCCGTCCACTCTTGAGTCAGTCAGAAGCGGCTTGAGTTTGAGAATTGGTACCTAGCAGAAAAATGAATGCATTGGACTGGCTGGACGAGAATTGATAAGATTGGGTTGAGCTAAACAAGAATGGCTGATGACATCCAAAATGGGCCACTGTGTCCACCGAGATAAGCGGAGTTTTAAAACAACCCGACTCTGTCGAGTTGACTTTGTCCTTTTAATCGGTTTTCTTCTTAAAAAGGAAGTGAAATTGAAATGGGCTTTTTTGTCTCTCTTTATTAAAGTGATAATGATAATCTGTCGCATTATTTATTATTGCATTTACAAAAAAGACGTTGACATGGATGAGTCGAGTTGAGCCATAATGTCATCTGCTTATCCTTATCAATCTGTTTTGAGAACAGAAGCTACTAAAAATAAATTGTCACTCGTCAACAGAGTGTGCAGTGTCTTGGGCTGGGATATTCGGAAAATTAGGCAGGACAAGAAGAGAAGAAACGTCTTACTATGACTCAAGTAATGATTTAATTCCATTCGATTTCCAATGAAGAAAAAAGACGCTTCAGTCAATGACTGAACGGTCTTTCAAGAAATCGTCTTGTCTTGTCAACCCAACCAACCCAACTCACTCACTCGCTCATTATCGCCTTTTTCTCCGGCGGCGTGATCACATTCTCTTGCGTGACTTATCTCGCTCAGCAGACGCTCTGAGTGAGTGAGTGACTGCAAACTGCAATCCAGCTCATCGTGTCATCGCTGCTGTGAGAAAAGAGGCGACGCAGTTCAAGTTGAAAACAGGAAGTGCCTTCTTAAATTCTCATCATCCTCCTCTCGCCTTACTCATACACAAAAATACTTTGATAATGATAATAATGTGACCATTGTAATTATTCCTCTAAATATGTACTTAGTGCGTTTAGCAAAGTTTAGCTTGAAACTTATGTAGAAACGTATTTTACTTCATGCTTAAACGTACGTCACGTCCACACTTCGTGCTGGCGGAGATGTTGAAAGAGAAAATGGGAATTTCTTCACATTCCTTGATTGATCAACCCCAACCCACAGGTTGATCACCACGCCGCGCACTATTCGCGAGGTATTTGTGTTCACAAGTACAAAATTCGTGTGAAACGTCCGATTTGACGGCAATTCGCAACTCGTAACCCATCAAATTTCAAAATCAGATCATAGCGAGACGTCTTTGTTTTGCTTCATCAAAGGAAGTTAAATTGCTCAATGAATGCGATAATCAATATGTACCTACCTACGTAGGTACATACAGTGGCAAGTTAAAAAAACTTTCGCAGATCTGCCCCTGGCGTGACGTGAAATTCGAAATATTTTGTAGAATGCGTCATCCCACACCTCACTTTACCCGTGGCCCGTGTCGTATACAAACACATGCGTCTCCGTAACATTCCTGAATGGTCATGTCTGTCCGATGTTTCGAAAAGTGACAAGGTGACAACAGTGGTAAAAAATATTCGCAAATGTTTTTGACACTTCGGTCCGAATTCCAAGAACACTTCTGAACTATTGTACATGTGTAAATGTTTTGCTTAGGCATATTTTGTACTTACTTTCATTGCCAAACCAACCTCTTCGAAAATTCCGATTGAAACATTTTGTTTCTAGAAAGTAAGAATTCAGATTTCTCGCGTCCAACGGCGTCGACGTCAGTTTCACTGGCTCATGGTGGTGTCAAGGTGCGTCTTGTGAAATCTCCGCCATGCCATCAACTTCAAGTTGAAATCAATTTTTATTTACGACTTTTCGCTCGTATTAAAAGATACAAACTTCAAGCTAGTTGTCATGGCACCCAAAGACTAACCAATCAGCCACAGCTAGAAATAATAATGAACCGGAAGCTGCCGGAATAGTAGGCAGCTGCACTCTTTAATACAATTTAACATGCTCCTGTTTTCCCCCAGTTTTTCAATGAAAACTGAAATTTTTTCTTATGAAAGAAAAAATGGTATTCAGTTTAACTTTGGCAACATCGAACAGCTTCAGCAGGCTGCCACGTTATTTCTTCATTCATTATTTTTATTACTGACGAAATGAAATGGGAAATTGGGGACGTCCCGAATGCTCATTGCTCATTTCATTTCATTACCCATTTTTTAAAAGACTTGCTTCTATGACTTGTCACGGATCGTAAAGTAGCCACTGCCTTGCTTGCATTCCATGCCATTGCATAGCAATGAAAAATTTGCATTTTTAAGGAGAATTTTCCTCTTCCTCTGAGAAGCAGCAGTTAGCTAAAAGTTCCTTCAGATTTTCCTTGTCATGATCAGTCGCCTATCTAAGCTGGCTGTACTTTAACTAACAGCATTTACTCAACCTAATTCGACTTCATGGACTATGTCGTCATAAAAAAGGAAATTTAGAAAAAAAAATCTGCAAAAAAATGGCTGGGCTCCACCTGAGTCGTGTCGTTTGAAATTTTTATTGAAAAAACCGTGTAGAAATGACCTAGCTTATAATAAACTTAAACAGTCGTTCGTTCACCACTGTTTGGTTCGACTCTTCCCTTCCCTTCATTTTTTTCAAGAAAAAAAAACACTTTTTTACCATTTATGCTTTTAAATTGGTGATAAAAAATAAAAATAAAATGACAACCCTTTTTTGGTGGGTTTTAACTGGTAAAACTCAAGGCAAAGCAAAACTGTATTTTCGCAACGCCTGGGTCCAAAATAATTTCGAGTTTTATGTGCAGTAGGCTAATTAGGTATTTACTTATGGGAATGTTACTCAATCTTTGAGACTAATATCACATGTAAAAATTGAACCAAGGTAATAATGGCATGACAGAGTGGGCAAAAAAAAATTGCAGTGTCCCCCGTAATCAGCAGTACGTATATATGCATCTGAATCTCAAAGGACAAAAAGGAGAAAAAAAGGCAAGAGAAAATGACAGGTTTACGTTTCTCTCCCATTCTTCACGGGTAATTTTCATTTTATGAAGAAAAAAAAGTTTCGTAACTGAAATGAGTAAGTTAAAATACATGAGAAAATAGAATTTCAAAGTCGCTAGTTAAATTGTACTTACTGTACTTATACAATAATTTGACAGTCTAAACCTTTATTTCATTTCCATCTCGTCTCGTCTCGCCTCGTTTCTTCTCACGTTACTTTGCCATTTTAACTTTTGCTGCAACGCAACAATTTACTACTACCATTAAATACTCTGCTGCATTTTTTTATTACACTGCACGTACGGACTCGGTTAAAAATTCTGAGGTATATTTTGTGTTGTATTGTATTACTGCAATTACCGGTGTAACACAAGCTGTGAATGCTAAAATAGCGTAAAGATTGTCATTCTTGTTTTCCTTGCAAAAAATAATCTACATACAGGCTCATCATGGTGATCATGATAGCCCTGAATTCTTGTACAAATCGCCAATTTCCGTTTCTTGTGTAATATTCAGCTTAAGCAACTTACTCACACAGTCTTGAGAGCATAGCTTTGAAAAAGATTTTTTTTTTGGAATGTCAAAGAGAAATGTGTGCCAAAAAATGCATGGCGACGTTCTCTAGCGTCATTGTAATAATCTTGGTGGAAGCATAATGCAAATTAAGCTGGGAAGGAGTGAGTGGCGCAAATAAAAATAAAATTCTTCAGATAAGACGCCAACGTTGATAAAAGCTGAAGCTGATATGCATTAGAAGGAGGTGATGGTGGATGTGATGTGGACGTTGGAGGGATGGAGGAGTGCAGATAAATACAAGATGACTTCATTTTTATTCTCTTGAATTGACTGCCTTGCATAGCATGTTTTTTATCACTGTGTAGTTATCATTAAGAGACAGGCAAGACAGTCTTCATTATAATGAGAATAATTGTGTAGAGAACTGATTTTCAGTGAGACTGGTGACGACGAGGTCGGTGACGAAGTCATGAAAACAAACGGAAGAGAAAAATTAGCTTGTGCTAAATATTTACATAGAGAGAACAAGTGCCCTGCGGGTCTCACAGAAATGCCCAATGAACCCAATACTAAAGAGAACAGAAGAAAAAGGATAAATTAGTCACTTCCCGACTTCCGGGGTGTGAGGTGGTTATAATTGGTCAAACACAGGGTGTTATTGGTCATGATTGGTCAATTCCAGTGTTATTGGTCAATCACAGGATGTGATGGTCAAAATTGGTCAATCACAAGGTGTGATGGTCATAATTGGTCAATCACAGAGTGTGATGGTCATAATTGGTCAATCACAAGGTGTGATTAGTGATGATTGGTCAATCACAGGGTGTGATGGTCAAAATTGGTCAATTACAGGGTGTGGATTGGCCATAATTGGTAAATCACAGGGTGTGATTAGTCATGATTCGTCACCTCCAGATCCATATTTCGTCACCTCCAGGTCGTCTTATTTCGTCACCTCCAGGTCGTCATGTTTCGTCACTTCCAGGTCGTCATATTTTGTCACTTGCTGCTCGTCATATTTCGTCACTTCCAGGTTCCAGGTCATCATGTTTCGTCAATTGCCGGTCGTCTTATTTCGTCTCTTTTGGGTCGTCACATTTCGTAACTTCCGGTGCGTCTCATAATTCGTCATTCGTCACTTCCGGGGGCCCATGTGGTCATTGGTCAGTTATGGGTTTTATTTGGTCTATCGGTAGCTTAGGCGAGCCATTTAGCATGGGTAAGATAGGAAACCCTTCCTATGTTAATCGTCCATTTAGCTCGAAGAAATTAGGTGCTACCTCAGTGATTTCTATACTTATAAATGAGACGCGTGCAAAATAAAAATAAAGCAATGGCAGCCAGCGAAAGAAAAAATGCTTCAGTTGAGTGTCGTTGCAGAAATCTAAGAAGTCTGGATGATTTTTGTGAACAGAATAAATTCCCGAACAAACTCATCATCGTCATCATCATCATCCACCCTCCCGTCATGTATGAAGTCGTCATTGTTTTGTCATTCGTTCACGTCTTTATTTACTATCCTGTGACATGGTGATTTCGACGCCATAGCATAATCACAAGATTACTTTGACATTTACTTGACATGACATGCATTGACAGTGATTATTGTCAAGGCAACTGGCACATCGCCTGCAGTTATTTCGATTTAATACTTATGTGCATAAATACATACGTTATGCATGTAGAACGTATACCTCTCATTTTGCATGCATTTTTATGCAAAAATTATTATTCGTCAATGTACATAATTGTAGTAAATTTATTTTATTTAAATTGTTAGAAAATTACCACACATTTACCTTACTGTAAAAGGCAGGTAATTTTGGCGATATTTATACTTACCTTAGCTTTGACCAGACCTATTTAAGACAGACAGGACAAGTCGGAGTCAAATTTATTTAGTGCAAAATGTTTTTGCCTACACAACGCCATTACCATGCGCAGAGAGTTTATTTAACTTGAGTAAGTTTAAGCAAGTTGAAATGTCTGACTCTTTTGACTGAGTGAGTGAATCAAATTCAACTAAAAGCATCAGCATCAGTCCATGTGTCTGTCTCGCTCGACATTTGCATATTATCACATCACTCTGCATCTGTGACTCTTTTGACTGAGTGAGTGAATCAAATTCAACTAAAAGCATCAGCATCAGTCCATGTGTCTGTCTCGCTCGACATTTGCATATTATCACATCACTCTACATCTGCAACTTGCAAGCACTCAGCCAGTTGCTGAGAACTGCTTCGATACAAGCGCATAATGATAATTTTAGCGTGCATGTATCTACTTACTTACTACTTTACATGAAAAATCTACTTGACTTGGGTAAATTGCGTTAGCTTCACTTCAGACTTAGCAAATAAAAATTCATAGTAATATTATGTAGTCGTGTTGCTAGAATATAGAATAAAATACATTCTTGCTTGCCTGCGCTGATTGATGTGATGCAGACGAGAGAAAAATGTTGAGAGGCACAGAAAGATTATTGTCGCCAATTATAATGACACAATGGCAGAAAACGCTGGTTTCTTTATTTTACTGTATTTTGTGTCCCGCTTCTTCATTATTTCACTTTATGTAACAACATGCGAAGCAAATTATTTCTGTGTATGTTTCTACTTATTTTGATGTTCACGGGACAGAATATTTGTGAAATGAAATTTGAATCATTATTTAATTCCTTGTCTGATGCGGATGCATCCTGTTTCGAAGCAGGTTGAAACCAACCATTTTTTGACAAGTGACAAAAGTTGAAAAAAGAATCTTCTGATTTGCACAATTTTTCCTCTTTCCCTCAATCTCGTCATTGTTTTGTACTGTTGCAGAAAGAAGATATTCTTTTTTCTGTCATCACACCACATCACATCATTCACATCTTGTCACACAATGAGATAATTCTAAGAGTGGAGGGAGGGAGGTTTCTTTGGAATATGTAGGATAAAATAAAATTTCACGCAGAATACAAAATTGAAGAAAAAATGAAGGAATTTCATTTCGAAATAAAGAGCAATCTTTTTTTAGGGGGACACGCCTTGCCTTGCCTCTTTGTAAGCTAAACAAATAAACAAAGTGACAGGAGCGTTTTAAAGCTTTGATTTTGATTACCCAAGAAATAATTGGAGAGTGTTGCAATACTGCACACACATTGCGTATTTAAATACAATGGAATAAAGTGGAATACTTAAATATTTTCTTTTAAATATGTTATGTTATCATTCTCCTTTTATTTCCTCTGCTTGCTTTTATTTATTGTCCTCATTATCCAAATTTTTCTCTGCCTTTGCATTGCTGGCGAATCTCATCCATTGTAATGTAATCTAAACACACATTTACCCATGTCATGTCGTTTTCTAAATAAACAAGCAAGCAAAAGCGAGATTTATTTTTTTTACACAAAATTTTATTTCAAGGATTTAATTTCCAATAAAATGCGCATAAAAATAGCAAATTTTCCTACGTATTTGAGATTGCTTTGCGATCGAGATAATCGCAGCATAAACACAATAAACAATCACTTTTATTGTTCAGCTTGCCTTCGCTGACGTTTGTTTGTGATACATACGTGAGAGTGAGAGACGTAACAACGTGAAATTGTACCATTATCGTCATTTAGACGCAATTATTCGCTATTATTTTGGGCATTTAGGCCACTTTTTGAAGTAACTAATAAAATAGAAGAAACGTCCCCGCATCAAATAGAGAAGAAAAAAGAATTTTGACTTGTTCAATTTTTTCCATTGAATTGGAGTGAAAAGATTCTGTAATTTTTAGCGACTTCGTTGAAATTCAAGAAACAGAATCACATTCATTTTATATGATATTCTCGTCACGATGATCATTCATGAATCATGATTACGATGATTGGTCGATTTTTAGTTCTGTGGTGCAGCAGCAGCTTTTTGGAGGTGAGCTTAAGTAAAGTAAAGTGGAGGTGGTTTGATTTTCATGTGGCTCGCTGCTGCTCTTTGATGCTGTGGTTCATGTTGATGTTTTGTTACCTCTTGTGGTTACCTCAAACTTTTGATATTTTCCCCCATAATTTCAATTTAGTAACATGAACATAACATGACCACATCACATTTCATTTTTTTTGGCTTTAATTTTTTTAAATGTACGTATGTATTTTTTATGATTTCATGGATGAAGCTGATGCTTGTGATGGTGGTGGTGGGGATGGATGTCGATGTTGATACGATTAAAGCGCAGGAATTGCTTTCGCTTATTCAATTATAAATAGAAAAAACTGCAATGCAAGAATGATTTGAAATAAAGCAGTAGCAAAGACTCTTTAGAATTAGCTTAAACGGAGTGTGCGGAATTAAATTCTCTGTCATCGATTTGGTCTAGATACTGAAAATGGCCGCGATCCATCAAG